>JASDQU010027721.1:8746-27891 GCA_032191745.1 Picea mariana | reverse complement strand
CATACAAATTGATTGGGTTCTAAATAAAAAGAAGCAATTCATACCTTTTGTGTATGTGGCACATTATGTAGATCAAAGAATTGCTCCATTTGAAGTATCCATGTGATTGGGTCCTTGCCATCAAACTTCCTCATATTGATCTTAGGAACGTGGTTGGTCTTTAATCCAAAGTTGGAATTTCCCCATTCCTGATTCACCTTCCTTGTGTCCTCATCATGAATTTCATGGGATACATTTTCACTTTTAGGTGTCCTCTCTATTATGAAATTTTTCAATCCTTCCATGATCTCCCCTTTTAAACCCTCCATCATCTCTTGTAGTTCGTCTTTTGTTAATGTCTTCTTTTGTAAATCATTTATGTCCCTACACATTTCTTCACCTTCATCAAGAGTCCATGTAGGATTATATGGAGGCTTATTTGGTGTAGAAGTTCCCTTTCTGGGTGGCATGTTGGCCAAGTATCACTTTTCAACCTTGATTTTGAGGTGGTTCTGCTAGAAAATATTTCTTCTGTTGTATCTCCAAAGTTTTGGCCCTTCTGGTTATGAAACTTTATTTTTTATAGTTCTCTAATATTTCTTCTTTGCAATTCCATAGATCTGATCAAAATTGGATGTGCCAAGTGGAATTTACGGTAACTTCCCCACAACTTGTTGATTTTTGGCCTTTCCAGGAGATGTCACTTGTATAGCGTGCCCTGCACAAAATAATTGATATAAAATTCTAAAATTCGTACCAGAAATACTACAAATAGTCCACTATCCAATGCAACCTATCTCACTCAATTTGGATACTCTAGGAAGAAGTTATGATTGTTTTACCTGGAAAACCTTCTTGATACTATTCAATAGGACTAGTCAGATACCCTATCTTCCACAGGGTGTATCTACAAATGTAAGATGACCCAAAAGATAAAAAATTTACCACAGATACCTTAATAATTTCTGTGAATAACCTCCAGATTTTAGGGTCTGAAATGTTATAGAAAAAACTTTATAGCGAAAATTCCACAATGACTCAGTTCAGGATGATTCCAGAACCCTATCTTGCACAGGCTGTATCTCCAAAATTATAAGGCCTCAGGAGCTTAAATTTTAACCCAACGTACCTTGATCCATCTAATAAATATTCTCGAAGTCGTTCCTTCTGAAACATTGTAGAAAAAAAGTTATAGAAAAAATTCCAAGGTGTCATAGATGTAGCAACGAAACCCCAAGACCTTGAGCTTTGATACCATATGTTAAGAACCAAATATGAATATAGCATAGAAAAACCTCAGAATAAGTACTCAACGCCTTGAAAAAGAGAGAAATTTAGATAATAAGCCTCTTCAAGGGGGAAACCTCCTTATGCCCACATAAATGTACAATTCCAAGATTATTCCAAATGAAAATGTCTTCTTGGTATATATAGGAGACTAGGAGGTATAATTACAACTAATGGAATAAAACCGACATAAATAAAATAACATTACTAATGTAATATGCCCCAATCAAGGGGTAATGAGCCAATATTAGGGCTTAACTTTATCCTGCCCATACATTCGGACTGGACTGTGGATTGTACCCGCCCAGATTCTGACTGCGAGTTAGTGTACTTAGTAGCCATAATATTTAGGGTCCTTACACGAGGTGATGTTGAAGGAAAGTCATTGTTGTACTTGGAACGGGCATTGTTCACACTCACTCGGGCTCCTTGGAGGGTAAATCCACGTTTATTGTGTGGAATCTTGCACCAAGGCATAATTATGTTAATAAGGTCACCAACGTAACTGATCCACCCGCTCATATCCTAGCCCCTTCTCAATTTGATCACACGATGTTAGATTTCATCACCAACTAGTACGGTCATTGAGAGAAGGAATTGTTTGTTTGTTGATCTTTCTAGATTTTTAGTGTGTTTTGTTTGTTTACTTAATTATTTTTCAAGATTGAGACTATAGATGATAAAGGTCTCCGTAGATCACGTAGGATGCAAGGGATTCCTCTGGGATACTATGAACCCTTACCTCCTAATTCACCTGAAATTTTTTACCGTGAAGAGGTTGAGAATAATTCGTACGTTGGGAGGGTTGCTACTCCTTGTTACCAAATCTTGAAACAACATTAGTTATGGTTGAGGAAGATCCCATTCCTCCTATTAACCCTGTTTCACAAGTTCCTATCGAGCCACTCCTTCCTCGATTGGAATCGTTAGGTAACATCATAGAATAATATTGTCCTCGTCTATTGTCAAGGCCATACACTGAGACACAGATGGAATCCACACAACCATATTTTAAGAACTAGTACACGACCCCTATCCATTCTACTGACATGGTAAATCCACAAAAAAATATTGTTCATTCCATATGGATAAATCTATCGAGACATGATCTTTACGAAAAATTCAATTTTAGTCGACCGCCTCTTGACCTTCTTACCTCTGCTAGTGCTGAGGTAGGACCGCCCGGTTAGACTATTGATCGTCCCATCGAACAAGTAGTCAATCCTTCTGCCACATCAGTACAAGTCCAAAGCAACGTTAGAGTCATAAGTCCTAGTCATATACAAGGTACTTTGACAGTTAATCCTACCACACCACATTTTCAACCTACAACTCCTTATGTTCCACAGAGCCCTGTTGGGACACATGTGCATCATAGAATGCATAAACCTGCCATACACACACATACAACAATAGGACAAATCCCGACTGGGGGGAAACCATCATCTAGCGGACCCGTCCCTCCTGGGGGACAACTGCCCTTACACATAACCACTGGGGTGAAACCCACTTTTATGTTGTCACCCAATCCATGGTAGGGGGACAACCTTCCTTTTATGGAAACCCTCCACAATCCTACCCAAGGAGGTATGTTTCACAAACCTTATCAAGGAGGGCCATCATACACTAACCCACAAGGAGGAGTACAAAATACTAATCCTTTTGGATCACATTCTAGACAACCTTTCCTAGGTATCCTGAATCCCACTTGGGGTCCTCAAGGACAACAATCTTATCCTCCCCAAGGGTCAACTTTTTACCCTCCACAAGGAAAAAATGTTTACCCCCCTCAAGGCAAAACTGTTTACCCACCTCAAACTAATCAAATGACCTATCCTCCCATAGGATATATTGTTTATCCTCCCTAGAACCAATCGGGTTTCCCTCCTCATTTCATGAACGTTCCTCAACAATAGATGAAGCCTTCCTATATTGGCCAACAACAACAATATACAGGAGGGCCTCCTGGTTACAACTATCCATCTCAACCAGTTTATGGCCCTACTGGTGTCCCCATGCTGCACCGGTATCATCCTCAGGTTAACCGACAACTACCATTCCTAGCCACACTGGATCTACCAGATTTATCACGGTTGACAAATGATCCCATATGACATTTCCATTTCTAGCCAGTAATTCCTACTAAGTTACCTTCTGACATCCCCAAATTTGATGGTAAACTTGGAGAAGACCCAAACAACCACATTATGAAGTTTCATCTATGGTGTTCATCAAACTCACTTATGGATGATTCTATCTGGTTGTGTCTTTTCCAGCGCACACTCACGGGCTCAACAGCCAAATGGTACATCGAACTCCAATGTGGTAATTTTCAAGATTTCTACTTCCTGGCCATGGATTTTCTCACGCATTTTCAATTACCCATATGTTACTATACTAGTACAGAACTCTTGACTTCCCTTCATCAAACTAACTTCGTACATATATCTGATCACATTCATGAGTGGAGACGATGGTGAAGGTTGATCAAAGCGACCATTCCTAACCAATTCTTGGTGGAATGGTTTAACAAATCTCTTTTACCCCCAATTTCTCATGATGTCACCATGGGTGGTGTTGTCACTGAAGAGGAAGCCATTTCTCGCACTCAGTACCTGGATATGGTTTACTCCTGATGCGGTACTTTGTATGAGTTGATACCAAATGCTCCCCACACGTCCACCAATCCATGAAAACCATATTCCACATCTCATGCGGATGGAATTATCGGTGTCGTCAAAACCCAATATCCATCACAGTCGGTCGGCTCAACTAATATCTCTGTTTCTACACCCATTATCAGTTCAACTTCACTCTCCTCCACCTCCCCCTCGACTCAAATATCTGAGGTGAATGAAGTTAAATATGATTCTCCATAACAATCCGGGGGAAAAAATAAAACCAAAAATAACAATAATCATAATGAAAATCCAAAAGCACCAACTCAACCACCTACTCCTCAGAAACAACCACAATGAAAAAAAAAAGTTTATGTGTTTCATTTGTGGTGATGATCATTACACACAAGACTATCCTCAACGTGACGAAGTTTCAAAACTTTTCATAGGGAATTCCCAACCGACTGTGTTGACACAACCTTTTCCTCAACAGGAGCACATGGTTGCACAAACCCCCGCTCCTCCGGTAGGGGGAAATCCTAATCATCCTCCTAGTGAGGAAGCTTCATCGAGTGCCCATATTTACATGTTTAATGGGATTGATTTAACCACTCGCACTACAACGTATGACACACCAGCTAAACCTAATAAATAGAAGGTCACTAACGGTACTACATTGGATCCACCTTCCATCACCGTTACTCCTAAATCTGGGCCTCTTCATATTTATAGACCTACTTTCGACTCTATTTTACACCCTCCCAAGAGAACTATTCGAAAATCAACTTTTAATCATAGTTCACATGTTGCCCAAAACTACAATATTGTTGAATATTTGGCTCAAGCACTGTGTGCTATATCTGCTCTTGAAGTTCTACAACATTTCCCTCGTCAACGTAGAACACTCTTGGCCTCCATCATAGAAATCAATCCTAAGTCATCCAATAATATCATGTTTAACCTTGATCATTTTAAGTCATTCCTCTTTCACCATATTTCTTTCTAGATCGATGTTGTTGTCCATAACCAACACATTCATCGCACTATACTGGATGAGGGAGATTCTACATGTGTCATGTCATTAGCTTGTTGGAAAGGGTTGAAATCACTTGCACTTAATCAATCCCCTACAATGTTACGAGCATTCGATGGGAGAGTTTTTCGTCCTCATGGACTCTTGCAGTCCTTAGTTGTTTAATTGGGAGTCAAGACTGTCTCTGTCAATGTGGAGGTAGCCGATGCTCCCCTCAATTACAACTTGTTATTAGGAAGAAGTTGGTTTTATGCCATGATTTTCATCGCTTCATCGGTGTTTCTATGTGTACAATTCCCCTATCAAGGTAAAATTGTCACTATCGATCAGTTAGATTATTGTACCCCCGACTCTCGCACTCCCGTTGCTAGCAACATTCCTTTCTTGGGATATTCCAAGATCACTTACAAAATTGTAGGAGTATGTATTTTAAAATACTCTTCACTTATGGGTACCTTTCCTACATCACTTCCTCCTACCTCGCAACATATTTCCACGATCAATATGATCTCGACTATGGCATATCAATCCTACGAATCATTTGATCGCTGGGTTGTGCCTAGTCCTTTATAATTTGATGTACTAGGTGACACTATGCCACTTAGTGCCACCAAGGATTCATATGATTCCATCCAATCTCCCTCTCCCTCACTGGATGAACAACATCTATTGACATCCATCACTTAATCGTTGCCATCTTGGTTGGATTCCCTATCCTCTACTTTTGATTACATCCTCTAGATTTTTCCATCAGACGAATCCATTATGGAAATGCTTAGTACCGAAGAGGTACCTTGGGATGATAACGATCATCATTCATATTTTCTTCCTAGTTTGGATGAAATTGAGAGAGATACACACTCTATCTTTCTTGGCAGTGTTGTCAATTCTCCCCAATCTCCCATACTTACCCTTGACACTATTTACGAGGGGAATTTGGGCAACGTCTCTTCTACAATTGCTATCGACATCTCGTTCAAATAAGATATTGTGGAAAATGTTCATCTCGGTGGCAATTGTTCACCCGAGGAAGTGGAATATTATACTACTTTGTTCGAATAATTTTGCGACATCTTTGCTTGGAGTTACAAAGAAATTCTAGGGATCGATCTATCGATCGTTGTGCATGAGATAAAAACTTACCCAGGCATTAAACCTGTACGATAAAAACTTCACCTGGTTCATCCTAAGGAAACCACGGCTATAAAGGCAGAAGTTGAAAAATTGTTGAAGTTTGGTTTTATTTATCATGTCCCCTTAACGCAATGGGTTTCTAACATTGTTTCGGTCCCTAAGAAACAAGCGACCATTCATGTTTGTTTCAATTATAGGGATCTTAATAAGGTTTTTCCCAAAGACAATTACCCTACACCTTTCATCAACCAAATTATCGACAATTGCACTGGCAACGTCATTGTTTCTTTCATGGATGGTTTCTCTGGGTATAACCAGATTGATATTCTATCAGCTGATCAACATAAAACAACCTTCATCTTCCCTTGGGGGATGTTCTCTTATCGAAAACTACCCTTTTTTCTTAAAAACTTTGGAGCTACCTTCCAGCGGTCCATGTCGTACACTTTCCATGACATCAAACATATTGTGTAACCCTACCTTGATGACTTACCCACTCATTTGTCTCATCAACGAGACCATCTTGGTCACTTACGAGCCATCTTTCTTTGATGTCGATTTTACCACATTCATTTGAACCCTCACAAATGCATCTTTGTTGTCAAATCAAGATAACTTCTCGGATTCATTGTCTCCAAATATGAGATTAGGGTGGATCCCTTAAAAGTAAAAGATATTCTTTCTTTATCCCCTCACAACAATCTAACCCAACTACAAAGTTTTCAAGGGAAAGCAAACTTTCTTCATCGTTTCATCTGTAATTATGTTGAACTCACTAAAGGATTTATGATATTGTTGCATAAAGACATTCCTTTCATCTTTGATGACACTACTCAATGTTCTTCCGATGCCCTTAAGAATTCCTTAACACACACGCCTCTCTTGCACCCCTCAGATTATGTACGAGACTATATCCTTTATTTGGCTTCCTTTGCTACCACTATTGCTATGGTGTTAGTTCAAGAGGATCCTAACGGTGAAACACATATGATATACTATCAGATTAAGAGTCTATTTGGTCCCAAGCTTCGATATTTGCATGTTGAAAAGTTAGCTCTGGCTACAGTTATTGCCATCAAGATATTTTGCCATCACATCTTGCTACACACTACCACGGTCATCGTGGACTCGAACCCCATGTACCATATCTTAACTCGTCAATTCCTTGGGGGGAAATATTCCAAATGGATTGTTATTCTCCAAGAATTTGATCTCGAGTTTGACAAATCAAAAGCTAACAAATCGTTGGTTTTTGTGGAACTGATGTGTGATCTTACCTATACTGATGAGGATATTGAGCCCAGTGATTCTCTTCCTGACGATTCCTTATTCCTCATTAGCACGTTCGACCCTTGGTATGGAGATATTCTTCTCTATCTCCAAACCCAATGTTTTTAGCCCGACATTTCACGTGATGAACTTCATCGTATCCGCCACCATTATAAATGTTACCTTATCATCGGTGACACTTTGTATCTCTGTGGTATTGATACTGTCCTACAAAATTGTTTAACCCATGATGAGGCTGAATGATTTTTGATTGACTGTCACCATGGAGCTTGTGGCAGTCATCTTTCTGGGATGGCTACAGCCCGTAAAATCTTACGTGTCAATTATTTTTGGCCCTCTATATTCAAATATTGTATCGATGTTGACAAATAATGCTCACCCTATCAATTTTTTCAAAAAAAAGGCATGTACCCACCCTGCTCCACTGCATCCCATTGTTGTCGTCGACCCCTTTGTGAAATGGGGCTTCTATTTTATGCAATGTAAGCCAACCTCATCCGAGGGGCACAGTTATATCATCATTTTTACCGGTTATTTCACTAAATGGGATGAGGCTATGCCTACATTTCTTAACAATGGTCGTACTACAACACTCTTTGTTTTTAACCACATCATCACTCGTTTCGGTGTCCCACAAGCTATTGTCACCGATCATGGTTCCCACTTCCATAATTATATGATGAGTGAGTTTCACATCAATTTGGGTTTTATCCATGAAAACGCATCCCCCTACTATCCTCAAGAAAATAGACAAGTTGAATCTATCAACAAAGTCCTAAGACCATGATCCAATTCATGGTGGGGATGAACAAAAGCTCTTGGCACTTGCAAATTTTTTCTTCACTTTGGTCCTATCGCACTTCGATGAAAACTGCAACTAGATTCACACCATTCTAGTTGGTATATGGTATAAAAGTGGTGTTACCCATCGAGTGTGATATCCCTTCATTGAAACTCATCATGGAACTCCTGCCTCACACCTCTAGTGAAGAGGAATGATTCTTGCATTTAACCAAGTTAGAAGAAAAACATCGCAATGTCGTTGTCATTAACGAGACATATAAAAAATGAATGAAAATTCAATATGACAAATCCCTTCAACCTCATTCTTTTGCAGAAGGAGACTCGGTCCTAGTTTATGACCAAGCTCATGATAAGTTGGGGACAAGAATGTTATAACCTCTGTGGCATGGACCTTATATCATAAAAATTCTACTACATAGAGGCGCCTACGAGTTGGTCGATTACAATGGAATATATCTTGGTGAGCCCCAAAATGGGCTTTACCTTAAGAATTACTATGCATAGAACATATATCATGTGTTCTTTGTACACTATTGTACTATATACTTTTGATTTGGTGTGTCTTTTCTCTTGCATGCATGAGTTTTGCCTTAGTTGGTTATACTTTGTCTTGTGATTTCATGTGTAGATGACATCTCCCTTTCCCATATTTGTTGGGTTTGCGGATGGAACTAGTTGACACACCCAGAGAATTTCTTCTACAGCTTGGGTCATCTACCACTCTGGTGATTTGGTGAGTTCAAGAGGAATTTTCCTCGGATCGACAACTAATAACATGGCAGAATATCATGGCATCATTGGACTCTTAACTGAAGCTTCCTCTCTAGGTATAACTCATTTGATTATTAACCTAAACTCTCAACTCATGGTTTGTCATCTTAATCGAGTTTACATCGTTCGCAATCCCATCTTACTACGTCTACACCTAATATTTCGTCATCTCGAGAGATCATTTGAATTTCTCCAATACAGACACATACCGAGAGAACTCAATACAACATCGGATCCATTATCTAATTACATATCGAATCGGTATCTTGTGCATAGATAAAACATTTTTTAAAAATATCATGAATCGCATGTACACAAAAACATCACATAAGATAAAATTCAACATCAATAGGCACCACAAAACACGTATATATATATATATATATATATATATGCGTAATAGAAAAAGAAAAAGTTTATTTTAAAATACATCGTCAAAAGGTACATAACAGGGAAAACAATTTTGGGCCTTCATGCCCATCACATCATCATAAAATACTACAAAATAAACTGAGGATCCTAATCATCATCCTGTATTGCATTGTGCTTTTTATATCACACTACTTCCCAGGAAACTAGACGAAGAAAATGGTTAAGACTCTCAGGAACCCCAACTATGTGTCACTGCAAATGGAGAGGCATGTCTCGCCTCCTGAGAGGTGGGACTCCCATGCTAAAACCTTGGAGGTTCCTCTCTACCTCTCAAATTCCTCCCACCACAACCTCATGCTCAACTAATACATGTGCATCTCCATGACTCCCTAATGTTGTCATCTCCACCTAACGTGATGCGCCTCTGTCTACATGATGAAACAAATATTTTTGTATCCCTCATTGTACAAATAAAAAACAATATAAAATACAAAAAAAAAAAATACATAGNGTACCTGACACATCCCATTGGATGCCCTCAAGGAGCACCAAGTTTTAACTACCTCGAAAGTCCACTCTAGCATAAGAGAATTCCTCAATAATGACTAATTGTCTCCTCCACCATGCGAAGAAGTCAGCTATAAATTTGAATGTTGAAGGGTCATTCCCCCATCTAGGGGATAGACTGCTCCACCTCTCTATATGAGGATCAGTCATAGTACGTGCTATCAATGCAACCTGTGGCTACATCTGGGGAACTCTCTATAAGAAGAACGAAACTAGAAAAGAACCATACCCAAATTTCTTTTGTTTGCCCATCCTACACTTCAATATTTGTTACTTGACATTTCAAAGGAACCCTGCACTCCAGTTAAACAACCTAGGCTCTAAACATTGTAAAGCATATGACATATGTGATTTTGAGGCCAAATGAGAACCAGTACTAACCGCTAATTTGGTGATGGCGAATAGAATCGATCGAAGTACCAATTCCCTTACATCTTTTATCATGATTCGGCCACCTACCAATCGTGATCCCGATATACAATGTTCAACAACATACGCCTTAGTTGGTTGAGGAGTTGCCCGATGTTTGAAAAAGAGGATAAGAGCCCCTCTCCTTAAGATCCCCATTAGAAAATTTACATCATCGAGCTCAACCTCGAGCATGTGCAATCCGATGCTAAATGCTTCTTCAGCATTGTCCCATAAACTGATCAAGTACTCGAGTAATAGTACTTCATTCCTAATGTTTTGGAGCTTGAGACACTTGAGCAACCCACAGTTTCACAAAGCTTCCCTTGCTTGAGGGATTTGAAGAGAAGCAATGTCATCGAACTCATGTTTGTTCTCTTTCCACTCTATCATGGCTAAATGACTGGTGAAATATGCAAATACAAACATTTAAACATCTTTATTCAAATTTTTATGGAAGAAATTTTTTTCTATTTAGCCCAAAATACAGAATCTTTTGAGTTATGCACCAAGAGCTCCCTCAAATCTTCCTACAGAGCACTATTTCTCCCTAAGCATGTCCACCATGGCGTTGAAATATTGATCAATGCTCCCCTCAACACTTTGAGGGAGCATCGATCTGGTTTGGCACCTAGGGATTCCTAAGAAACCCAGAACGCTCAAAACATAAGCTAAAACACATAAAAAAACCATAAAAAATGATGAGAAATGAAAGATTACCAACCTAGTCTGGACGGAACTGGAAATGATCAATCACAAATCTCGTAGTCGCAGCTCGAAAAATGCCTCCCAAAGGTGGAAAATTCCAAATGTGGAGGAGTTTGGTAAAAATCAAATGGTAAATGAATTTTTTTACCTATTTCACTATTTGAGAGGTTTATTTTTTGCTATTTATCCTTAATATAAAGTCATTTTGGGGTTTTTAATCTTTTTTCAAGAAGTTACTAATGATTTGGGCCTAGAACTGTCTGTATTTATAGGATTTCGAGAAACATCTTTTTGGCAACCTTGTGACACTGACGAGCATAATCTTTGTTCTTTCTCGTGCTTGAAAAAACATGAGAATGTAACTGAGTAGAATTTTATCAGTTTTTTGGACTCGTAAAGGTTATACTAAAAAGGAAACCCATGGAGTCATCTTTAAGCTCTTTTCATACTCTCTAAATATGAAAAGATCATCGAGTGATCTTGCTTCCTTTCATGCTTGTTAAAAGGTCTCGAAAGGGCATCTCTCGAGTAGAAGTTTATCTCTTTTTCGGACTTCAGAGACTAAAATTACAAAAAAGGACAACCTTAGATTCGCCTTTAAGTTCTTTTCAGACTCTCTAAACATGGAAAACCACCTATTTTTCCTTCTTTGGACTTGCTAAAATCACACATTGAAGCTCTTATACGGGACTGAAACCTTACTTCTTCCAGTTTGTTAAACAAAGAAAGAGGGACTTACCGAAGGTGAGTTATATCGAGTATGTGTTATCCTCCTTGAGCTCGTTAAAATAAAAAGAGGTACTCATCTATCTAGATGGGGGAAAACATTGAAGGAAGTAGATCAAGTTGTCTTTGAGAATTGTTACAAACAACCCTTGCAGTCACCCTTGAACACAACACTTGTTTTTACCTGCATTTTGAACACTTAGATAATCCGCTAAACCTCTGCATTGAACCAATCTAATGATTCTTTTCATTTCTTTGGGTCATCCGACGAATGTCGCAGCATCCGTTACATTATGTTTTGGTCCATGTTACGTTTATGCTGCCAAGTCTCATGTCGTGCCTCAGTGTTCAAGGGAAGTATTTTCCTCGAGAGTCAACCATCACAAATTTCCAGTTTCAATACCCGTGTTAGTCCATAACTCATTCAATTCACCATCTTATATCTCTTTCCTATGTTAGTTTCATTTCGATGATGGGGGATACATGAAGGCCCTCCTTTGTCAAGTATTTTCCTATAGACTTAAACACATCATCTGAGAATAAGACTTAGAAATCGATTAGTACCTTGGGACCTACATGCCTCAATGCCAGGCCTCCTCACCTCTGACATTAGGTTTACATCATTGACCTTTGATTGGATGATTCCACGAATGTTCGACTTCAGCTCATTTATTTACATTTATTGGATTGTACTAGGGTACCTTGGGATTCATTGACATCATTGATGATTTCCCTCGCACTTGTTAAAGGTTTACCTCAATGACTGGTAATCAAGTGGTTTCGACCATGTTCAACATCAAAACATCTATTCACGTGGAAAGATTCGTACCACATCGGGATCAGGATGACTACCCTAGGTTGAGCATTCACTCTTTTATTTTCTTTTCACAGGCTGTGAAGGAGATCATTTGAGCATACTGATATATAGACTGTCACATGGATCCACATTATATTGGTCTATGGCTATGTTTTATCAACTTGTAGCTCCACTATGCATTTCCCATGGTTACGATCAGTTCATGTCATGGAGGTATAGATCCACATTGTATCTTTGGTGGCTATACCCTTAGTCAATATCTCCATGGATTTGTAGTGTATTTATTGGTGGCCATACCTTAAATTCTTTGTTACCCAAGCATAGGTATGCCTTCCTTGGGTTTTAAACACATGATAACATTTGTTTGATGGTTGTTTGTAGCTTCTACCAAGTTCTCTGACTCCTTACCCTTGCTTCGAAAAATCTACAAATCATTTCAGTTCTTAGCTTTCATCTTCTGACTTCACACTTTGGGGGGAAATCTGTTACACGTAAAAATTCCTCACTTCGATAATGTCACATTCTCATTGTTGCAAGTGTCTCACTTTTGTCACAACTGTCGTAAATGTCATTTTTTCTTTCTTTATATGTCACATTGCAAACAACACCATGGAAACACTTGATACATCCTCTAGAACATGTTGGAATGAGAAACCACATCATTTGACAAGCTAAACAAAATGTTTTTCCTTGAGAATTGGTCATCTTGATGAAATTTTTGAGAATCAACGCTCCCATGCTCATATGCAGGGAGCGCTAGCGCTCTATTTCCATCTAGTAGGGAGCATTGAAATGACATGTTTCCCATCTTAAGGGAGCGTCAATTGGTTGAGAAAATCATGTGAAGAAATCCCCCTTATCTCTAAGGACAACTAGAAATGGTTCGAGTTGGTTTGGCCTGAATCCAAGCTTTAGGCTACATCTAAGGGAGATTCCATAATTGATGGAGCCATATCCTCAACTTATCCCAAATATAACCAAGGTGGTTGAGCCTCTCAAATCCTATAAAAGGAGGCATTCTCATGGTGAGGAGGAGGATAATAAACAAAAGTATTGTCATTCTGATCATGGATCTTTCGAGCAAGGGGTTGGACAAGGAGGACTTGGAGAGGTTGATGCAACTACATCTACAGATTGTAATTATCTTTTTAATGTTCTCATTAATATATGATTGGCCTATTTCCTTCAAGTTTGTGTATTATTTCATATACGTGTATATTATGGATAAATTTAGTTTAAACTAATCTTGATACAGTAGGAATTTTGTGTTTTCTTCTCTATCCATTAGATTGCATAAATCACTAAGGAGCTTGGAGATCAAGTTCACCTAGGATTAAGCAAGGACAAGCTTCAGAAAAAAGGTACATCATACTTTCTTGTCATCTTTCCTTTGACTAGTTTAACTACATTTAAAGGGACATTAGTGTCCATTTTCATCTTTCTGTCTTGGTAGTAGGGGTCTAGAATCCAAGAGGATATTCACCTGTCTGCAGGGGAATTTTCCTATAACACATAGTCAACTACATTAGTAGGTTATATGGTAGAAAGTGTTAGTTTTTCACAATTAACCATGAATGGATGAAGGAACCATTTGATACATTCATCACATAGGTGGGTAATTAAGGTAAAAATAACTAGTTTGATGTAATTTACCCCTAAGTATTTTCTCAAAATAAGGTATAGAATTAAGTCTTGGAGAGTTATGAGTTCCACTCATAAATACAAATGTGAAGGTATTATTTTATGGTTGAAATGTACTTCCAAATTTGCAACTTAATTGATAGAAGAATGGAAGACAAGAGAAAAAATAAAAGAACAAATAATCAAGAAGAAGAACCTCCTCACATTGCTTATTCTTAAATGAGTATTGGGTACATTATTAATCCTTCACATAAGTATGATAACAAGAAGATTCTACAACATATAAACAATAATTTAATAGTATAACAAGACCATACAACAAAGTAGATCAACACCTCAATGCTCCATTAATCTTCAAGATTGATGCACAAGAGAACTCCACAACCATTATCTCCAACCTTTAGAATCTCTAGCCTCCTCCACTTCTCCAAATCCACAATCACAATTTCCCATCACCAATTACAAAAAATTGAGAGAAAAAACTCCTCTTTTATAAAGGTAGCTTAACTTCTCTAACAATAAAATGCATTATTTCCAAACTAACTCCATGACAAGTAAAAAAATTATAAAATATTGTAGTTAGGTCTTATCCCCATCAAGGTTGACTTCTCAACTATGATCCCTAGTCTTCATTCTCTCCAAGATAGGTCATCCCATATAAAATTATGAATTCATGTGCAAGACAAACCTTGAAGAGAGAGGGTGCATCACTAAAGATAAGGTTTTATCCATGTCAAGATACTAAAAGGCCCACATCAAGTGTGCCCTCCAATATGCATGATCAAAAATACAATAAAATAATCCCTCCAATATGCATGATAAAAAATACAATAAAATAATCCTTCACATAGGAGAGTGTGCTCCATGGTCCACCTAAAATAACTTTCCAAGTGTGCCCTCCAATATGCACGAATGAAGAAAACAATAAAATACTTCCCTAGGAGAGCATTCATCAACTACCTCCTCAAAATAGCAAATGTGGTCCACAAGGTACATGAATATGTTGCAATAGTAATCCTCACTGAATAATAAGTCAACCACATGTATGAATCCTTGTCACACACCCAACCCCCGAAGTATCCTTTTAAGGGATGGGGCATAAAATTTTCGCTTTTCTCAATCACCTTGAATCCTCATAACTAGGATTTCATCATCTTCAGTTCGACGAGGGTCTTACAACGACTATAAATTTGTCCAGATCCAAGCTCTAGATCGAAATTTATGGTCTTTCAAAGTTATTTAGGCCTTCATTGACTAGAGTCTCTCACCACCATGTGGCATCCACATGGGTCACTGTCACTCGGCACGCCACATCATCATAGCATAAAAAGACTCGTCCAACCAGAGGTTGACACTTGTCTATCTTTTATAGGACTATTAATTTAATTAGTCATTATCATGATAAAATCTCATTCTTTACTATTCATTTAATCATTTATTTAATCCCTAATAGGGAAAATTAATCTTCATTCAAATTAATTAACCCTGTAAATTCCGTTTTTACTTGGCCTAAAGTATTGGTCCATTAAAGCCAAGGATTACTTCCTTTTCACCTTGGGAATCCCACAATTCGGGGTGGATTATTTTTAATTATTATATTAAAGCCCCGTCACATTAACTCATAGTCAAATAATATTACTAATTTGTTCTTTTATTAATTATATTATAATAATCATAATAAATTATATTATAATATAACTAAAAATATCAAAGAGGCACTTAGGGTTATTAATATCAATTAGGGTTATTAATAGATGATCACACAATTAATATCTGAAACATTATTTATGGACAACATTTATAAGGAATTATCCCAATAACATAATAAATTAAGAAGACCAAAGCTATCAAAATCCGTTATCATATCAGGATAAACAAAACTTAAACGAAGACACCATCCACAAAAAGCTAAAGCTGAAATGTGTATTGTTGTTCCATTAAAGTCTGTAAATCAAACGCCCATCTTCTGCCCCAGGCAAGGATGCCTTCATTACAAAAATATCTAGTAAAAGAGTTTAGTCAAGCTAAACATCTTATCTTGTGGGATAAGATTAAATCTCAAAATGATTTGCTAATTACAAAATAGAGGGTAATATAACCACTCCATATCACATTGTATCTCTCAAAACTATAAAAAGCTTGTTTTTGTTTACAAAAGATGAGCCAAAGAAATGGCTAATAAACTCGGAAATGGTCCATATCATCAGATCACCACCAACTATATGATATCCTGAAAGGAAAAATGAAAATACAGGAGTTTAGATATTGTTTTAACCAATAATTTCCAAAAATTCGAATGAGAATGAACTGGCTACAGAATCAACTGATTTTGTAGCTAGTTTTATTTCAATTAGTATAAATCTAATTAAATCTATATTAATAGAAAAACTAAAAAAAAAATACAACTAAGAAAATCAAACAAATCTTTACCTCTTAACTGCATGCTAAATTTGACTCAAAAGACTTCAGAGTTAACTATTGTTGTATCACACTCAACATTCTTTATTATTATGTTTCCAGTTCTTTTCAAACACTTCCCTTGCCTTTGAGCATTTAACCTTAGTATGTGATTTTCACTCGTTAATGAGTCGATCTGAGTGTAGAGGGTTTTGATATGTAGTTTAAGGGAAGGTATATCTGTGTAATATTTGTTGATCCAAAACAAACAAACCTCACACCATGGATTTGGAACAATTGTTTGAGGATATCCATGGTCGTGTGTTGGAATGTTGCCACTATTCTCTATGGGTATTTTACTAAGTTTAATCCCTGGAAAACCTTTGCTATGCTTCATGCATGGTGGAAGATTGTCTACGAAATTGTAGGACTGGATGAGATCTGGTTTGAAGTAACTCGGGCCTTCCTTTGCCAAGAATTTCTCAATCTCAGAATCAGAGCTCTCATGGACCTCGATCGCTTTCATCGAGCTCATATGAGACTTCCATTTATTTCATAGGATTCTAGAAATTAATCTCCCTTCCCTTTTGTTTTTAAACTGTACATCCGAGTCATTTTTAGATAGTTTGCGCGAGGGCCTGTTCATGGTTTTTGCAAAGGTGTTAGGGCAAGTGTACTATTCGTGGTCATGAAATTTAGAGGCTATTGGATCAACATCTTGTTTCTCAGACATAGGCTCATCGAGCACAGCCTTATCACAAGGTTCTTTAAATGAGGAGATTGTTTTGTCAATGGAAGGAATTGGGGTTTCTTCTAACATGGGCATATCAACCTCAACTGGTCTAGGTGTAACAAAGCCATTTCGAGATAGGAAAGTGTCCCAATCATCACCCTGCAATTTTAAATGGTGGACTAACAACATCCTTATCAATCCATGATGAAATAAACTGGATTTCAAACATACCTCTTGGCCATTTTATATAAACTTCTCAATAAATAGAAAGGCATATTCAATTGGAAACTGATGAAATTCATTAACAATCTTATGTGATACAAAAAAATGAGGCCAAAGAGACCCTCGCATGTAACAAACTGTCTCAAGATTGCCAATAAACTGTGCCACCTATTTTTCAACAAAGAAATGGGCATACCTTTATCACAGCACTAGATCTTCCGAGAGGTAAAGAACAAACGCCATGGCACCTCCTCTACCTTGGCATTTTTAAACCAGTTTTGCTTGATAAGTGGAAGACTTATTGCCTAGCTTAGAAACCCCTTAGTGATTTAGACTTGGATATCTCCTACTTTGGCTCGACATTCATCGAAAGAGAGGGTGAATTCTTGGGCCACTTGCAAATTGTAACCTTGTAATTTCTCAAGAAATTTGAGCCAGCCTTGACCCTTAAGGTCTTCCCTTGTGTCGTCATACAGGAGCAGGGTTTGTGATCCATTTGGTTTGATACGGACAACAGGGGCCATGGGGATCCAGACAAGCAGTCACAGAGACAACAACATCCACTATAAGAAAGAAGGGTTTCACATAACAGGTAGAACCAGGGCTTAAAACCAAAGAAACAAAACCCTCGCATGAATTAAATGAAGGAATAAGGGGTTTCATAAGAGAATTGGGCATTTCATGTAATGAATCCATGAGGGTACAGAACAAAGCCTGAGACTTAAATCGAAATGATGGATATTTCATTTTCAAACTTCCACTATCAGTAGAGTACAAAATACGACCAGATGTGTTTAAGTATCATCATGTGTAAAGGGTGGAGTTATTCATTATAAGGTCAAGAAGAGAGGTGTTTGCCAAATCACAACATAACGACCATATAAGGATTTATCAAGAATCATACATGGAACAAAATCATAGTCTAACATTAATCGATTCCTGATATAGCATTCAAATGTCCAAAGTAGACCTTATAACAATGAGAAATTAAAAACAACCATTTTATTGACATGATATAGGCATTAAAGTGAAAAAATCATTCTTAAAAAGGTTTGTATGATCATTAGTTTTCCTAGGGAAATAAGCCTTAAAATCAAATGCAATAAATTCACAAGTTTCAATGCTTCATTAATGATTTCAGTCATGAACGAAGCATGAAAATGAGAACTAAAAAAATAAAAACCTTTTATAGCCCAAGACTCATCTTTCAAGTAGCAATGTTCATATGTTCAAGCGGAGGCAGCTATTAAATTTATGATTCGGTTCTTTAAGAATTGAAAATATTGTGGGGCTGCCAACAATGGCGACTTACTGGGAGAAGCAGTTATCTCTGTATCACTGACGACTTCAGGTTAGGTTTGTTAGAATGATTTCATATCAAAGAACAGTTGAAGGACATCAAGCATATCGAAAATCATTACACAGTCCAGCTTCAGACATATTTCTGTTAAAATGAAATATGGTGACAAAATTTTTAAAATGAGAGCCACGATGTTCAAGTCAATGGCTCCAATACTGTTGACAGGGCCACTGCAGCTAGCAGGCGTCCATAGCCTCGACATGGATTTCAATCAACCCACTCTGACATCTCGATCCTGTCCAAGAAATTTCAATTCAAAATGAAGGATGCTTATAGCC
>JASDQU010027720.1:19430-31156 GCA_032191745.1 Picea mariana | reverse complement strand
CCTCAGATGTAGAGGTTTCTTGATTTGATTTCCTCCTTGTTTCCTCAGATAGTAAAGCTCCAACAGTATCATCAAACTCAATAGTTTCTGTTGAACTGAAGCTAATAGAGGTAACGAAATGATCCCATGACGTGGGAAAATAACATAATAAAGTAATTGCCTTATCTTCGGATTCAAATTTCACACCCATGCTATTCAACTGGACTAGAAGAGTATTGAAAGTATTTAGATGATCAGCAATTTTCGTACTTTCCTTCATGCGCAAACTATACAGTTGTCTTTTCAGAAAGATCTTGTTTGTCAAAGATTTCGTCATGTACAAGCTTTCCAGCTTTGACCACAAACCAGCTGCTGTCTTCTCTGTAACAATGTTGAACAATACATCGTCGGCCAAACACAGGCGTATGACACTCAGTGCTCTCGCATCCATCTCATCCCAATCTTCGTCTGTTATGGACGCGGGCTGCTTTGCTTTTCCCAAAAGCGCCTTCACCACGCCTTGTTGCACGAGCAGATCGTGCATCTTAACCTTCCAAATCTCTAAATTGTTTTTGCCATTAAATTTTTCAATTTCGAACTTAGCACTCTGCATCTTTTTCATTAGAGGAAACATAAAAAGAACAAACACCACTGTTCACTATTTATAATATCTAAGACCCTTTAAAAATGTGAAGTAATCTTGTGTAATTTTCAAAATCCACTCCACCTTATACATTCAAAATTTAATAAAAAATCCACTCCACCTTATTCATCCACCCTTCATCCTTCATCTTTACATATTATATTTCTCAAATATAATAAAACCTTTCTTTAATACCAAAAAACTTTAATACTTTCAAAAAAGTAAAAGTATAAATTTTTTAATACTTTTCAAAAAATGAAGTAAGCGTATAGTCTTGAAAGGAAAATTTCATAAGAATGTTTTATAAAGAGGGGGGAGCGCTCCTTAACTTCTTCAGTGCTCCTTTGGAGGAGATAAGGGTGCGCTGCTTGAAAACTATAGCCCGCCACTAGATGGCTGGCGCTCCCTTTGGTCGGTAAGGTGAGCGCCGGCTCTCTCCCAGCGCTCCCTATCAAAAAACCAACGAATTTTTCTTTAATAGCGCGCCTGTATACCTTGTCTCCAGCGCCGGCTCGCCCGTATACTTGGTCTCCAGTGCCGGCGCGCCCGCTTAGCCTGTTGTCAAGCGCCGGCGCTCCCTGTCAATGATAGCCAAGCGTCGATGCCAAAAAATAAGAGATTCAACAGCGATTTCAATGCGACTTCTTCCAGTCTGCGTCCTCCTCAGCTCCTCGGCTCCTCAGCTCCTCGCTCTGATACCACTTGTTGTAATTTGCAAGTGCGGAAACACAAATTACCATAAGACAATCAATACAAATGCAAACAAAGAAAACACAACAATTTACGTGGTTCACCCAAATGTTGGGCTACGTCCACCAAGCATAGGTATCGGTCATCTTATTATTCAGCTAATGGAGATTACAATCAGATCTCACACCTCTCAGACACACTCTGACTCTCACAGCCTCTACGGGCATACAAATTTATAGCAATGTATTAGAAAGTGACTATTAAATGTAATCTCATCCATAGTTTAACTTAGGTGCATTGGTTACAACCAATCCTGGTTTATAGGATCTAAAATCTTATTCACGGATAAATTGTTGTCACCGTTTCCAACAGAGACCATAACCTGCCTGCCTTCAATTTTTTCTTCTTGTAGAGATTGAGAATGATACAACAAATACAGCAGTTCATCAAGCTCTAGCAGTGATTCGGGTCTTCCACTAGTGGTATGGTCCCTATTTTTCCCGTGTAATATCTTACCTTACAGCCTTTATTCAACTCATTTTATCTTAGATTTCATTTTACTGGTTTCTTTTCTTTGTTGGAAGATTCTGATTCAACAAGTTCTTCAAGCACTGACTCTGATGCACAGAAGGCACCCTCTCGAGATGCAGACCACAAGGTAGGATTAAACGAGATTTGAAATATTAGTTATTTATGAATTTAATGCACGTCTTGTCCTTTATGACAAATTGATATCTTGTTGTTGGTTTTCCTTTTGTATGTATGCATGTTGAAAAGTTTATGAATTACTGCAAAAACCTTAAAATCTCTGTCTGCACTGTTTTCCAACAATGTCGCAGGAGCAAATGTGTTGTGCTCAGTTGTTGTCTACCATAAGAGAACCAACCAAAGTCTAGAAACAAATTGTGCAAAAAGTGCGTTCTCTTCATTAGGTTCTTACCATACTTCTGTGCTTTATTTTTGTCATGATATCAAAGACATTTATCAAAGAGATTTCCCAGCTGCATTTTTATGTTGTTTTTATTGAGTTCTGAGTATTAACTTTGCAGGGGCTGTGAGTGAATTAGATGAAGAGAATGCTAATTCAAAGCCTACTCTTGCTAATGTTGCATATCCATGTCAAGAAGGTACGGTTCAACATATGTTCACAAAAATGGTATCAGATGGTGGGTTTTAACATTTCATGTCTGGGTGATCTTACATTTGCATTATGGTCGTTTGTTAGGGGAGAGTGCTCCATCTGAGAGACGGGTCTCCCCAGACAAACTTTATCGTGCTGCCTTATTAATGAATTGTTTTTTTGATACAATTTTGAAAGCCCAACAGAAAACCCTTAACCAGGTAGCTTAGGAGATGTTGTTGGGAAATTGTGCTTTGATTGATCTTTTTTCATTTTTTTTTTTTTTTCCATTTTGTGGTTGTGCAATTATACAGGTTGAGTTATTCTGGGGAAATTATTTTCTATCTGGCTAATAGGAATTCTTTTGATTTGGAATTTATGCCTTGCATGTATCAGGGTGACGGGAGATCCAGAGAAATTGTGGCGTGAACGAGAGGAATTAGAAAGACGTCAAAGAGAAAGTTCAAATTTAGAATCTTTGAATTGATTATAAGCTTTGATTGATGTTTTGGTCTGGTGTTGATTTTTTCATTGATTGATTTTCATCAGAGAAAGAAAGGCTTCAAGCAGAGGCAAAAGCTGTAGAATTTGCTCGTATGCAAGCTGAAGCAGAAACTGCAGCTGAAGCTAAACGGAATTTGGAGATTGAGCATGAAGCTGCAGGCTTGGAATTACAACAGGTTTTGAGTCCGCTTTTCCGTTTTATTTATTCTCTCTTCTTGTTATCACAATTTTTTCTTTCCAAGCTTCAGGTAGCAAGAGCCCAACAAACAAGAAGTTAGTATTGATGAGTTTATTACCCTTGCATTATAAACACGCGACATATGGAGAAAACTATTGAGATTGATGAGAACACTCAAGTCCTCAAGGACCTGGATATGCTGAGATCTTCTCAACCTGATCACATCCCCAGTTCAGGCGATGAGACAAGTCCTGTTCATTCTCTAGATGGATTGGCACCCTTTCCATTACAAGGTAGAAATCCTTTGGAACAACTTGGTTTGTTTATGAAAATGCAATATGAAGAGGAGGAAGAGGCTACTGCGGATGGAATAACTGCTGGAAATGGTAATGCAGAGGAAGGCGAAATAGATTATTGTAGCAGGTTGTATATTATTTTATTGCTTTATTCTTTTGTGAGAGGATGAAGTGATTTGGACCTGACGTTTCTTCTTGTTCTCAGGCTCTAAGGTATTGTGAAAGAGTTGGCAGTGGATACATAGTGTGATACAATGTTTGGGTGTGAGGCCTAAATTTTGTTTCGTTAACAGGATTACCTCTTTTGCTGGATTGGAGATGTAAGAGAAATGGACGTTCCACTCTTGCCTTATATTTCTTTGGCTTTAGAAGGTCATTTAACTGAAGCCACTCATGGTAACATGGAAATTTTGTTTATATGGGATAGTGTAACATGGAAATTTTGTTTATATGGGATAGTGAAGAGAAAAAAATTCACATCCTGGGGTGAATTGATACAATTGTCTGCTATTTTCCCATCAATGCTGCATTTGTACCTATTTTTAGTGCTCCTTAGAATATCTAATTTTTTTTAAAACCTACATTAAAGATGTTTAAACTAAAACTCAAAAAACACCATATAGTCAAATTCTCTAGACGACTAAATGCGTAAACCTTTCACCCGACATTTTACTAAACACCATATAGTCAAATTCTCTATTTTTAGTGCTCCTTAGAATATCTATTTTTTTTTAACACCTACATTAAAGATGTTTAAACTAAAACTCAAAAAACACCATATAGTCAAATTCTCTAGACGACTAAATGCGTAAACCTTTCACCCGACATTTTATCATTGCATATAGTGTTTTAAGAGAATCTGAATGACCAGGAAGGGAATATGCTTGAAAAGGAATACATGTTTTAATGAAATAAGCACATTAAAAATACGGTCAGTTGACTAGTATATTATATAATGTGTGGGTTTGTCGAGCAATTTCACAAATATGGTTCACTTAGAAATCGAGAGGGAAGCCATTACACAAGATTCACACACAAAGAATAGTTTGTATTACATAGACAAATGGAGGTTACATATATAGCATCCAGATCATCGACTCCTAACAATCTAGATCCTAAGAAAGTGGATCCGATTAGCTAAAAATAGTGAACCTAGAAACTCACAGTTACAACAGCTGTAAGGCTAACTCACAGTTACAACAACAGCGGTAAGGCTAACTCACAGTTACATGTAAGCATTATCTCTAACACCCTCTCTTAATGTTTACATTACAAATATTACAATCACAAATTACAAAACATAACAAAAAGGTTACAACACAAATTTTGTCATGTCTGTCTCACTGGTCCTCATATGCAGTTACACCCATCTCTGAACTTCATAGAAACACTCTTTCTCTCCCATCATCTTCGAGCTACCACTTCATACAACACAAATACAACTGCTTCCGACCATCTTTGAAGTATCTATAGGATCAACGATTCTAAACTACCCCGAAGAATAGTCTCGATACTGAAACAATCAGTAATCGATCTTACAAAATAACCTTTTTACACACACTCATCAATACAATGATAACCCTTAACTGATGATCTTGAAGCACCGAAATACAACAAAAATCTCAATCTTTTAACAGACTTCAAACTAGTTATGCGTTCGTTCTTATAGCTCCAAAGAACATCAAGAACTACATACCTGAGTTATATCATTCTGTTCTTTGAGTGGTTCTTGACAATATAATTTTACAAACAAAAAATAATATAACATACACAAATCACATCGCACTATATGTAACACTACAACAAATCTATCAAACCAACTCAAACACTTGCTGAACATAAAGTCCACCCATTGCAGCCAGAATCAGAGTTTTGACAGAGAGAAAATCGAACCCTGCCGTCAATGCCAAAGAAGATCTGATGTTAGTAAACATGTTTTACAACCATCAACAGATCCTGTAAGCAGTCATTGGCTGCTACGGAATGAGCAGGTTGCAAGCTTCCAAATCTTAAAAACGTGAGGTGAGCACAGGTGATGTGACAGATCTCTTTTCTTCCACGCAGCTGTCACTGATCAACGAATGCATAGGCATCTAACCTCTCACAGTTTGATCAACGAATATCTGGGCAGAGATACCCTCGTCAGTTCTCCTATGCAGTGATCCTTTATTCACAAGGAGAGTCTCCCATAGCAATCTCACAAAACACACAAAAAATTTAGAAATTCAAACCCTCTAACCCAATCTACTCCTACAACGGAATCAACTTATCACTCTTATCTCATCTTCCAGCCCCTCTCGTGAGAGAGTCAGGGCGGTCCTTGCTCTGATACCAACTTAGAAATCGAGAGGGAAGCCATTGCACAAGATTCACACACAAAGAATAGTTTGTATTACACAGACAAATGGAGGTTACATATATAGCATCCAGATCACCGACTCCTAACAATCTAGATCCTAAGAAAGTGGATCTGATTAGCTAAAAATAGTTAACATAGAAACTCACAATTACAACCACTGTAAGGCTAACTCACAGTTACAACAGCAGTTTTAAGGTTAACTCACAGTTACAACAACTGTAAGCATTATCTCTAACAGGTTCTATACTGAACATAGAACTATGTATTGCCCATAAACAATTTTCTCTAAATGGAATTCCAGACCAATGTTAAAAAAATGGAGCTTCGAAAAACAAAAAAAAAAATCAAGAAAACTCAGAACAACTCAACAAAAAAAAATCAGTACAGAGGAAGAGTAGATTGGAGAAAATAGAGAAAAAAAATCCACAGCAATAATAAATCAGGAAAAATTGGAAAACTGCCAATTTATCAGAGATTTGTTCCACTTTTTCAGACCCACTAAAGACAGGACATGAAGCCTTTACACTCACCAGGGCATATTGTTGCAACAAGGTTTCGTCTTTCAAGTTGTTCATTTCACTGTCAATGCAACGAAGAAAGGCCCATAAATGATTTGCAATAAATGGATTCAAATGTTGAAAGTGAACCTAGAGGTAAATTCAAACCTGTCTTCCATCTATGAACACTATAAAGATCTCCAAGACGTGTCATATTCTAGAGGAGGAAAGGGTCCATTAGAGGACAGTGTGTTCCCCAACTGTTCTCCTTAACATTTGATGTTGTTGTAACATATATATTCAGGATTGTTGGCGGCAGACCTTTAAAAATACTTCCACTTTCACATGCTTCAACATATATTACATGGTCTTTCAAACAACATTTACTTTGAACCACATATCAAGCTCATAGTGGAGGATGAAATCAAAGTAATAACCTACAAGATTTGATTTCATTCGTAAATATCAAACCTCAAACTTTATATCCACCGAAAGATTGCATAGAGATGGTAATATATAAATGAGAGAGACACTGAAAAACACTTTAGCTGCCTTCACTTACCATTTCTCTATCATGGTTCTTCTAAATATAAATGATAACATAGAGGTCCTTCAAAGTGATGGTTTAATATAATTTAAATTTATTTATTCCAAACACATTTGTGTTCTAAATATAAATGATAACCTAGAGGGTCCTTCCAAACTCATGGTTTAATATAATTTAAATAATAAATTTAAACATATTCAAATTTATTGATAAATGTGAGTGAATAATAAATTATATAAGTAGTTTTTATTTTTTTTTATATTTTTTTATGTTGAGTTGTATTATTTTTAAGAATAAGAAATTATAAAATAAATAATTTTATTAATAATTTTTACATTAAAAAAATATAGTATTAATTGGTAAGTGCCATGATATAAAGAGTTATGTTCAATGAGGTTCAGATTTTCAAATCCCCCACCCTTTATATGCCAATTACAAATAAAAAAACATTAAAATTAAATGGGGTTGTGTTTGCTATATATAGACTATGTGAGTGTCAACTTAATAAATTCCATTATTATTCAACGACAAAATCGACAATAGAAATGGGAAGTAAAAGGTTCCTCTTTGTTTCTTCAGTTTTTCTCCTACAGAATCGTGAATGGATTCAACTCATATTGGTTGATGAGGGTAGCTCGTTCTTGAACTTTTAATGATGGCAACATATAAAGAGCATTACAGATTTCTCCTGGTGTATACAATGAACAAGTCTTTAAGGTTTGGGTGATAGCTCATAACATATGTATTTTTTAATTAGATCATTTTATTTTTCAATTTATTTATATTTTTAAAATTAAATATATTAATTATTTTTAATATATTTAATATTTTAATAAATAAAAAAGTTAAAAAAATTGATAAAAATAATAATAATAATTTGTTTACACTATTTAAATTAAATTTATATGACAATTAAATTTGGAATTTAATTAAAAAAAATATATATATAAATTTTCTTTAATTAGTATTTTAATAATGGTATGATATTGAATAAACATTTCTATAATGATTTTATTTTTTATTTTTTATTTATTTATATTATGTTGATATATGTTTAGTATATCTTCATGCATTTATTTAGTATGATTTTTTTGTTTTTGATATTGTAATTTAGGGTTTAATGTTTTAATTTACAGTTTTTAATTGTGTAGCAAAATTTATTTATTAATTTTAATGGTTTGATTTTGATATTTACATATATTATTATTCAATTTTTTTATCTATCAAAACATATGGAACCAAAACAAATTACTTTTAAATTTCATCATTAATATCTTTATTATCATCTTTAAAACCAAAGTGAAACACTTTATCATTCTTTTCAAAATTCACAATTTTTTTACCAATATAAATATTTTTATACAATATCTTTATAATTCCTATTAGCAATAGGAATATGAATACTTCCCTCATACTTGAACATCTCATTAACATGCTTAAAAAATATGCTAGTACAATAATGATAATGAAGAATTGTCATATAATGCCAACCCCGTGTAGACGGTTTCAAAGACGAACGGGCCATGCAAAATTAAGCGATGTCCAGTCTAATTCGCACCTAATTTTCCAAACAATTTGGGCGAAATATCTGTGGCCATTGATTGCACAAATTGAAGTACTTGGTAACACCACTCATGTAGCATGTGTAGAAATGTAGGGTGCCATTATTCGACTAAATATCAGCAAGGCTTACAAAATGGAGTAAGGTAGACGTTCAACATTTTATGTTAATGAAATTAAATTCATTGATTGTCAAGGGTTTTTAGTTATTTAATCTAATTTTCAATTAAAATCTATAATTTTAATAGATTTTAAATCTAAGTTTGTAGATGGTAAGAATGCTAAACCCTAATTCCAAGGATATAAAATTTGAACTCTTGACCTCCCCCATATCTAAATAGTATTCAATTGTGCTATTTTATGGAAGTATATATATGAATGATAGTAGCACTTACACATATTGTTATTTTTTTAAAGTTTACCATACTTTATAAATGAATATTTTATTTTACAGATATTTTATAAATGGGTAATTATATTTTAATATTAAATTATTTATTTTTTTCCTATTGAAGAGATTTTAATTATACACAAAGTGTACTAATTATAATATTTTTTATACAAAGGAATTTATCCATCAATCATGTGTTCTATTATTTAATTTAGTTTTTCTCTTTCATCAATAAATTAACAATTTTGAAATAAAGCTTCCTATAATTTAAGATTCAAATATAGCTTAACTATATATAGAGAGATTTTATTCCTAATTTTGACTTCCTACCTCATAAGAGTTAAATCTAACTTAATAATATAAAAACTCCATTCTTAATTTTAACTTAACTGTAACCACTATGATTAACTGTAACCACTATGATGGTTATATTAATTAAATTTATAAAAATATTGTATATCTAATCACATGAAAATTAAAGTAAACTTTTAACTTTAAACTATATACAAGTATTTTCAATAACGGATATAAGCAGCTTTCCCTTCACTTTCTATTTCAATATAATTGTTGTTGCTATGCATATTGTTTAAAGCCGGGGACGATGCCGTAAATCGAGGCTTTTGATCAGCTTCAGTAATAAACCAGATCCATCTTTGTCGCTTACCTCTACATACGTGATAGGTCCTTTGAAATATTCGCATTTCTTTATCTAAGATTCGTTAAATTTTTCGTCTTTTAGTGATGACGCTATTGCTACATTTACTTGGAAAGAAAGAAAACAAACAGCACATTAAATGCATGAAGAGCACTCGTCTCCTCGGGCATGATGGAAATATTAACTGTATAGTTAAAAAAAACTAATGTTATATACTATTGGAGGCTCCTTGAGCATGATGGGAATATTAACTGTGTAGTTAAAAAAACGAATGTTATATAGTATGGGAGGCAGTATAATAATACTAAAATTGATAAATAAATGACTTCAAAATTATATTTAATATACTTTGTTCTTACTCTCAAAATTATAATAGTTAAAATTTGGAAAGTATATTTTATTTTTACTCTCAAAATTATAATGGTTAAAGTTTGGAAAGTTTTTTTAATTCGTAATTTTGGTATTTTAGTTAAATTTAGATTTGTGATTTTTATTACAATTATTGTATGTAGAAACAAATTATATTTTGGTTAAAAATTATGTTTATTTTTTTTTATTTTTTTCCAAATTGTTGATGATAGATGAAATATCCACTCTAAACTATGAAACAATTATAAATTCTAATCTATTATATTTTAAAAGATTTATCACAACAAAAAAGTTTATATTTTATTATTATATATATATATATATATATATATATATATAACTTTGTGAACAATCTTAAAATGCAACATATATCATTTAAATCCAACAAAAAATAAGAAAGGGTCATGAGCAACTTCACAATCCAACATATGCTATCCAAATTAAATAATTATGAAGAAAGGATGTAATAATTTCAATCAATTTTTTTACATATATTAGAATTAAGTAAATAAGAAAAAAGAAAAAAGATAAGTTAAATGTGTGGTAATCATATGTATTTTTAAATGATAGTTAAAATTTAGCTATTATTCTCAAATGATAGTCAAAATTTAGCTATTATTCTCAAAATTTCAAATTTTGCTTTACTTCTTATAGATTGGAAAAATATAACTACATTATTAAACAGTTAAAAAATATATAGACTATTTCAATAAAGAAGAAAACGAAAATTTAGCTATTACTCTCGAAATTTCAAATTTTGCTTTACTTCTTATAGATTGGAAAAATATCACTACATTATTAAACTATTAAAAAATATATAGACTATTTCAATAAAGAACAAAAAAAAAAAAAGATTACTACATTATTAAAGTTATTCATTCCAATCAATTATTGAAAAATATTGTAAGAAAATTAAAGGTTGCTATATTATTAGAGATATTCTGATTCCAACATCAATGTAGTAACTTTATGCATACAAAAATACTTAATGTTAAATCAATATATTAACCAATAGATTTAGAAATTAAAAAAAAACACATTAAAACTATTGAAAGATTGTTGATTTGTTTTGATATTGAAATTACAGCACTTAATGACATCAGTTGGAAATTGGACTATGTGCATTATTAGCGGTTGGTACTTATTTTTTTTGGTTATATATAGTTTAAAGGTTTTAAGTCTTTTTGACTTTTTTATAAGTATATTTTTTTCTTCAATTTTCTCCAAAATCTTTTTAAGTACATTGCTAATGCACTCTGTCAAATCATTGGAGTGTATTGCTAAGGTACTTCACTATGTAGATCAAAGTTTGAAACAATATACTATAGGATTTGGGAGAAATAAAAATTTCACAAGCACAAGACAAGGGTGTTAAATGTGGGGTTAGAGCTTTGTTAAAATGTTCAGTTTTGGGCACTTTCAGACTCAATATTAATTGTGGTAGAGGAACTAATACTAGGGGTGAACTCCTAGCCTTGTGGTGTATCTTAGTTTTGGCATGCTATAAAAAGGTAACAAGGTTACAACTGGTAGGTGACTCAAAGATTATTATTGATTTGTTTGCTAATGAAAACAATCTACAAGTGGTTTCTCTGCAGCCTTGGATGACAAAAAATTTGGTGAGTGGGAGTTTTCAACAACTTAAAGCCCAACACATATATAGACCTTATAACAATATATTTACATAAGAACTTAGAGCATATATAAAGTATAATGTAATATGATCAGAACTTACATCCCTTTAGTCTTATAAAAAAGGAACTTAAAGTTTGTTCTGAATGATAGGTTTTGTAAAAGAATATTTATATTTTCTAATAAGCATTTTTTCTTAAAAAAAAATAATGCCATGTCGTTTTTTTTCAATATCAATATTAAATCAAATTAAATAATTATGAAACTTTTTAATATTAAAAAAAACAAAATTTATATAGATAATCT
>JASDQU010027718.1:34230-50354 GCA_032191745.1 Picea mariana | reverse complement strand
TGAATATATATTTTTAAATGTATTGTTTTCATGGCATTATATATTATGTTGTGTTTGGAGTGATAAACTAAGATTTAAAAAGTAAGCATTTAAGGGTTGATTTGATGGTTTTCTTTGCAGTGACGATGATTTCGATTATCACTTTTCAAAAAATGTCACTTTAATACCCCAAATTTAAAATGGGTACTACCGGTAGCAGTTCATTTCAATTTGATGGTTGATTTTGCGGTTTTGGTTTTAATAGTACCGATTGCTAAAAATAAGATTTCAAAATATCTATAAATTTAACGTTTTGAAAAAAAAATATTCTATAACATCATTTTTTTATTTAAGTGTCGATTTGAAGGTTTTTTTGTGCTACTGTATGAGTTTTGAAGGCCATGTTTGAAAAATGTTATAATTTTGACCCGTTTGAAACAATGGTGCTACTGGTAGCACCACTTTTTGATTTGGGGTTGATTTTCATGTTTTTTTGGGAAAAATATGGGTTTTTTGGGCCAGAGTTCTCGTTTTGAGGTCACAGTTCTCATTAAGTTGATAACTATGTTCATATTTTTTGTTGAAATTTGAGACAAAGAAACCACCAGATCTTTGATTAGGCCCAAGCACTTCACCTTCCTTGAATCAAAGGAGAAAATATCTTTGTAAGGCCTTGTGATGTCCAGGCCCAATTGGTCCATGACCACCTTGGGCATCAAGTTATGGGATGCTCCTGAATCCACACTACTTACAGAACTGATCAAAATCCTTTCCACAGAATTCACCACCATTTTTAGTCCTCAGCACTTTAATCCTATTCTCTATCTGGTTTTCCACAGGAGATTTAAACTCCTTAAATCTCTTAAAAACCTCTAATATCTTGCTTAGGAAATATATCCATGTATTCCTGGAAAAATCATCTATGAAGGAAACATAGTATAGGGATCCACCAAGTGAAGGCACTATAAAGGGGCCAAACACATCACTATGCACTAGTTCTAGAATCTCATTTTCCCTTGTCACTCCAAATGGGAACCTCACCCGAATTTGTTTCCCATATATGCAATGTTCACAAAAGTCGACTTCTAAACTACATTTAGGAAAACCTTTGAGCATACCTTTGTTTTTCATAGCTCAAAGTCCTTTTTATCCAATGTGTCCCATTCTCTCGTGCCATAACCTAGTCGGGTCAAGTTCATCATGTCTTTTCGAGTCGGTTCGAACCTACTTGGCTCGAGTCGAGTTTAGTTGTGTCGAAATCGAGTCGATTCGAGTCGCAGTCGAGTTGATTTCAGTAGCAATGATGTTGTTTCATCCAGTTGAGTCAACATTCCCTAACAGATTGTAGAGGGTACCAACCTGAACTCATTTCATTAATATCATCGCACCTTTGACAATCTTACACGAATCCTTCAAAATAGAGTATGGACACCTACATCACTCATATTACTGACAGATATCAGGTTTCTTTCCAAACCAGGAATGTGTAGCACACCTGGAAGGGTTCTTTTCATCCCATCATGCATTTTCAGTCAGAATCTTCCCCATCCAACAATTATAGTTTTCGAGTCGTCCCCTAAGAACAAATCACCCCCGTGATATTGTTCATATTCACGAAACTATTCTTTATGTGGTGTCATATGATAGGATGCTCCTGAGTCGATCAACCAAACATCTTGATCTAATTGTGTATTAGTCGATGCCTAGTACACATCACCTCCCTTCTTTGAGGTCGTATTTCTCTGAGTCGATTGCTTCTCGTCGGATCCGGCACTAAATTTTTTCGCCTTAAACTTATAATCCTTTTTATAATGCCCATATTTACTGCATTTCCAGCATCTTCGTGTCAAATGAACTAGGGATTTAGATATACCCTTTGACTTGAACATTCTACCAAAGAATCTACCTTTATCTCTATCTACTAGTCGACCTCTCACTACAAGATCATATTTGGTCAATCCTTCCATGTTCTTTCTTCTCATTTCTTTCGACAAAAGAGAAGCAACCACATCCTCTAGCGCTAATTTGGTTCTATTACTCCTAATATCCATGACTAATCTATCCTAGGATTCTGGAAAAGAACATAATAGGTTTATACATTTCTCCTCATCAGTGATCTTTATATCCACAGATGAGAACTAGCTTAGCACGGTGTTAAACGCATTTAAATTCTTAGTCACCTAAGTCCCATCACTCATCCTCAGAAGATACAGTTTCTTTTTAAGAAATAGCTTATTTACTAGAGATTTCAACTGGTATAATATTCCCAGCTTATCCCACAGTTTCTTGGCCGAATCTTCACCCAGGACATTCAACAGCACTGAATCTACAAGACAAAGTTGTATTGTACTTCTTTCTTTTGTTTCAAGTTTCTCCCATTACTTCGTCGACATTCCTTTCGATTGGGTACCTAGATATATTGTTGTCCATTGTTCTTGATCCACAAGAATATCTTCCATTTTAAGCTTCTAAAGCTAAAAATTCTTCCCATTGAATCTTTTTATCTCTATTCTAGAACTGCTCGCAATTCTTTACTGCAATCTTAAAAAACAATTATGACTTAAAACTCTTGTTGTACCTAGGGTTTAGTTCTCAGATTCAATATTGGGAAATAAAGATCCGATATTCTCACCAAACCATTACACCGCTCTGAAAACTCACTTGTCATCCAGACCTAAGCTATGATACCACATGTTAGGAAATGAAGAACACTTCCACACTAATCCTAGCAAAAGAGAAGAATAATTTAATCAAGAAAGAAAATGACACAAGCAATCACAGAGTACACTGATATTTTACCCTAGAAACCCTTAACCGGGAAAACCAACATTCCTTTAAGAATTTTTTTCTCTTGTTGTCTTATTCATTCAAAATAAAATGTTACATTTCTAACCTTGGTCCACACCTAAGACACAATCGACATCATACCCTCTTGCACAAGCAAGAATAACCCTGTATCTAATTCAGCTTACATATGCATGATCAGCGACCTACACTTACACATGCATTAACCTGAAAAAAATGAATTCTATGATCACCTACAACAACAACCTTTACAGCCTTAAAAATCGCCTCTTTATAGTATTTACAACAAGAAAAACACTAAATATTGTGGCCCAAAAATGGTTACATATTCATGCATATCATTGGCTACAAATCCCACAATCCTGAGATTATATTACAGTCAACCCCAAGTCAAGTTTACCAGTCAACTACTAGTCGGGCTTCATTCGGTCTCTAGTCGGTCATCTCATGCCTGCACTTCGACCTCTTGTTGATTGACTTGTCGTCGATATCTTCGACTTCGACTTTACTCGGTCGACTTCCTCGACCTTCAACGTGTTGTCGATCTACCTCGACTTCGACCATCAGTCGATTCACCTCAACTATAATTTCACTGCAAAGAATATAACAACCCAACAGGAGAACCTGTGAGTAACCTAAGAAGAATCAAAGGTCATCAAACTCGAATCTGAGGGATAAACCCCACCTATGACAGACAGCAAGGTTTTCCATTGCACTAGGCATCTTTGGAGAACTTCAAGCATAGACATGGCACATGGTGTCTGGGAAAATTCTTCCAAAATACTATAGTTGTGGGAAGCTCATTTGTTTGTATTATGCATCATGCATCAAAGAAGGCCCTTCGAGGGGTGAATAGTTGTGTAAAAATATGGCTTCTCAATGTGAATCGAGCCACTGGACTAAAAAGCATATATTTCTTCTAGTGCAGCATGGGAAGGCTCGAAAATGTCATAATTTTTGGCCAAGTTTGCAAATTGATTGTTTGGTTACACATAAAAATGGAAGCATTCGAGAAAAAACCCTCATGATGATCTTCCTTTCCCCCTTGCGGAGGGGAAATATTTGCGGCAACCATGTTTTGAGGTTGAGGAGGGAAAGGATGGGCTAAGACAGTAGGTTGTATGGGGGGCTACTATTGTGCAAAAAATCTATGGACCTCATCCTTCCAAGGACATTTGTGATTAGGGTTTTCATCCCCACAAATTGTGCAAGGAAAATGACTCTTCCTTTTCTCCTTAGTGCCTCGCTTCTAGGGGTTTTGGGCGGAGGAAATCCCTTTCTCAGTATTGGAATTTTTCTTTGTGTTCCATTTATTGTTTCCTCCAATTTGTTGAGGATTATTCGGTTGCATGGACCTTCTAGGAAAAAAAATCTTGAAGTTAGTCCCAGGAAAGAAACCCTCAGGACCTAATATGGTAACAATGGTCAAATCTCCCCAAGGTGAAAAATTTCCCCCGAGGGATATGCCCCTGGGGAAAGGTGTGCTAACCCATGGAAATTTAAAGCCTCCTGAAATACTGCTACCCCTGGCATGACCAGGGACAGCCCCAAAACCACTAGACATATTCCACCCGAAAGGTGAACTAGTTCTTGGCAATACTGGGCCGCTCATAGGAATGGTGGAGGTGGAAGGAATTACACCCTCCATGTTGAAACCAAATCTCGAGCCCCATTGGAATAATATCCAAAGGTGGGCATCGGGATAGATGGGATGGGTGTAGAAATGCTAGGTAAACTAACAAATGGAAATGACGACACAGTCGACATCCCCTAGATTGAGGGACCTGTAGAAAATGGCATGGATAGTGTAGGTCCAATGGAGCTAAGGGGTGGTAATGTGGATATCACTAGGATGCCCCCTAGGGGATTACCCCTAGTCCCACTTGAAGATGGGATCATGGGATCAGCTACACTAGATGAGACACACGGTTTTGACATGGTGGGAGGACGACTAAACAAAGAGAAAGGTGCACTAAAAATGTCCCTCACTTGGACAAGTAGAGGTGTGTCTGGCTCAATTAAAGGAGGATTAAAATTTTGTGGAGGATTTTCGTCTACCACTTATACCTTGCCTAAACCATACTCATCGAACCAAATTTCAAGCCCTTCAAATTCATTGTCAACTATCTCACGTCACTTGATAGGTGGTTGTTCCCTCGTAATGGGTTCAAGTCCTCATATTCGATGGGACCGGCACGGTAGTTCAGCCATGGTGAATATACTATGTTAAAATACAAACACAATTCAACCTATGTATGACCTAGAATCAGACTCAAAGAGAATACCCCTAATCAAATCTAGGCTAACAGCAAGTAAACCAATTGGCTCAGGGGGCTTCCAAAAACCAACCCTATGGGAGAGATGAATTCACCACAAGATTGGCTAGTGAAGGTATGAGGAGCAGTTACGATGATCTACGTGAAACATCCATGACCGGTGTAAGTACCCTTTATTAAGGCAGGAATTGAGATCGTGAGTGAACTTCTGCCCCAGGTACTTGTAGGCAGCCACACATGATTTTGATATTTAACATGATCGAAAGAAATTGCATTTTTCTGTAGCTGCCATCACCTCAATTTTGTAAACATTTTTGGGAGTTTCGAAATGATTGTTGGATTAAAATATTTCCTTATTAATTTCTTATTGTTTTCATTTTCATTTGTTTTATTTTTAATTCATGACTGCAAGCATGAATTAAACATAAAATCTAGCTTGATGTTATAATTTTTTGTTCCTTAGAAACATCTTTTTAAAGGTCACCCATATTTAATTAAAATGTAAATCTTATGAAATGGTTGTTGGATCCATTTTTGTGTTAATACAATTATTATTGTTTCAATGGTTTGATAGTTCATTATCGAATTGATGTGATTCATGAAGAACTTTGGTTAATTATTTGATATCTTTTGTTTCAATGGTTGTATCAGCATTCATACCAATGAATACAAACCTGTTGTACTTGCGTTTTCGCCTTACCTGGCTGGCTCAAAGCATTAATGAAGTTATTCATTATCTGCATAGGGTTTGGTACTCTATAGTTTTGGCACTCATCACAAGAGATGGTAAGGAATACAATGAACCCTCTGGTTTTCGTTCCCACTATCCGAGTTATGATAACCCACAGGTTCTATTATTTTTGTGTTTCCACTCTCCATTCGGACTTGTTTTTGTTGCTCTCACGATTGGAACCTAAAACTATTCTGAGTAATATTTGTTGCATTCTAGTTACAATGATCATGGCACTCGTTGTTTGCATAGAGCCAAACAGATGCCAAGACTTACTTTCCCATGACGATGCGATTGAGGAGCTAAAGAATCATGGATGGGATATTGTTGGGCACGAGATATGATCAGTTTTATGACAATAATTAGATACTTTTGCCAAATGTACATATGTTTTTTTCATGTTTTGGAGAAGCTTTTTGAAGAATTTTGTGCCAAAACGTTATGATCCACACCAGGTATGTATAATTCGTGTTTTATGTTGATCTTGAGTATAATTCATCACGTTTTTACGTTTCCAAGGATCTAATTCACGTTTTTTGGTGTTACAGAGAAAAATCGCATCACGTTTCTACTTCCAGCACTCAGTTCGACACTCCATCCAGTACTCGATCCGGTACCCGGTCTAGCACTCCATCTGGCACCTCGTCTTGCACAAAAACGATGGGCGATTTGGCGATTATGGTATTGGTGGTCAGTGATGGGTGAATCAGTAACATGGGTTTTGCTCGTTCTTGCCACCTCCAACAACTGAACTCTTGACAACTCGGTTTGGGTTGTCGAGCAGGGCGATTATTGGCTCGCTCCATTTCGGTATTTAGGGAACCATTAATGTAATTTATTGTTTATAGAAGAGGTCCGACCCTCCAATGGTAGACCTATTGGTCTGTAAAGCTTATAAATACCACTTTGGTGGTCATACAATAGTGAAGCAGTAGAAGAAGTAGAGGATTAGAGACAAATACGATTTTCCTCTGTTTTTTTCTATTTTCAATTGCCAGACTTATATAAGACTGCATTTTTCAAGTTTTAATGGTGAAATCATTTTTTTGAGCTCGTGGTGTGCATTTGAGAAGTGAACACGACTTGCTAGGGGGCCCACAAGCAGTCTGGTAACTGTTCTATTAGTTATTTATGCATTTCATAGCTTAGATGTCTTTTATCTCATTTCACGTACATGCATTGTTATTTTTCCTTTGTTATATAATTTGTTGATGTAGCTTAACTGTTTAATTCTTTTGCAGGTTAGTATGAAGGCTTTTGTTAATTTGCATTGATTTTGTAGTTAGTAGGAACGAGTTTGCAAACTCATACACTAACCCTGTCTGCAATTAAATATTAGATTGTATCTTATTTATGCTTTTAAAATCAAGTTTAAAACAGAGTTTTAGTTTATGGTTTCTTTAACGAGGCTTCGGTGGATGGACAGGGTTAGTTTCATTTTTTATTTGTAAATTGCCTATTCAATTGTTATTTAGATTTTGCTTAACTAGTTGTTGATTAATTTGTTCATTAGTTTACTTGCTATATTCTAGAATCATGTTTTAATTTTTGTTTATACGCATTTTCCTTTCCGCAATTTGAATTGTTAAAATAGATATAGCATAGTTTTATTTTATGTGATTCCTTTCCTAGAATTAGATTGCAATTTCAATTCTTAGTTAATGATTGAATTTAATTATGAGTTTTGCTTACATAGCATAGAGTACAATTATAATCTCGTTATATTGTTGATGGTTAATGCATGAGTAATAATCACATGAATATGCAGGGTAATTGACGTTGTTACCGTAATGGCTAAGTTCTCACTGGATTGCTTAATCCACACCTTTCACTTTTCTATTGAAATCAGTATTGAGCTTATACCTCTTGAATTATCTTTCATTGTCAAATGCCATCGAGATATTATAAGACACAGGAGACATCCACAAAACCACCAACACTATATTTGAGTTTTTATAGGTTAAAAGATAGTTTCTTGCTTTTGTAGATCAAAAGATAGTTTTCTTGTTGTTGTAGGATAGATAGTCTTTTGCTTTGGTAGATTAAAGAGCAGTTTTCTTATCATGAATTAAAGGTTAGTTGTTAGTTCTTCCTTCTTTCAATTAAATAGATTTCCTTTTATGAATTAGAGATAGTTGTATTAAGAATAGAGTTCACTTGTCTCTTAGTTAGTTGCTTATTGAGTAGTCTTAATTAGCTTACTTGCTATAGAAGTTATCCTAGGGTAGTTAACTGTTTACTTGCTTTAATAGGTTAAATTGCTTACTTGTCTATTCTTGCTTTGATAGTATAGTTGCTTGTTTATTTACTTGCTTTCATAGGATATTTGTTCATTGAATTTAGGTAGGCTAGTTAAAGTAGTTTGCTTTTGCTATTTGTTTATTGTTATGCTTAAATAGTTGCTTTTGCTTATTGATGAACTAGTTTGCTTCAAGTAGGGTTTTCACTTGTTTTCCTAGAACTATCCATCAATCCTTGGTTCAAAAGTACTTAGGTTACATAGTTTAAAGTTCCTTAGTAGGGTTTTCTCATTAGATAGATTTTCTTGAATAGATTAGCCCTTAGATAGCCACTTCCTTAGTTATACTATACTACTACCAGCCCTTCTACCTTGGCATATATTTTGCTACAACTCTAAGTTTACTTACCCTGGGTTGAAAATTTAATTGAGGGTTTTTAGTGTGTTTTTATTGCATATATAACACCCATCAGATATATTCCTTAAGAAATTTGAGGGTTATAATCTTCAGGTAGCAGAAGCCTTCGCACAAACCATTGACGGGTTCAGAGCTAAGATAGGAGACATACAATTAAAATTGACAGAATATTTCGTTAGCAAAGCAACAAGGCTCCCATCAAAGGGCGAGAGATCGTTTAAAAACACCGGGATAGAATAAGTCCCATGGAATTTGTTTATGACCTCTTGGAAAACCAACTGTTGTGTAAAAGGTATTCTTATCGCCCTGTTAAAACCTAGATGGAATAGTTTATAGTTAATTTTGAAACAATTTGTTACCTGTGAAGGTCGATACGGATTGGTATTTCTCTACCATATCTGTTTGCTCATGAATTTCATAGGTTTCGATTTAGATATGCCATTTTACTCATTGATGAGTCTCTATAAGATGTCCAAGCGTTACAAGTGACAGGGTGTCAATTTGAGCATGTTCCACCATGGATTGGTTAAAATCTTGTTGATGCATCATCTGTCGACCATAGGTGACAGTTGGGGGATATTTTTGATGAAGAATTGTTTTGCCCAGGATGATCCTATAGCAAACCCTCTTTTAACAACAAACCCTAACTTAGACAAGCCAGTGGTTGAAGACCAGTTCGATAATTCAATTAATGGACCAGAGTTTACTAATAAAACCCCTCTAGACAAAGGATTTTCGGGTAAGTTTTCACCTGCAATATTTCTAGAGAAAGAGACTGATGAATTGAATGGAAATGATCCTCTTGTGCCTGTGAATGATGCTAGATTGAACGTTAATGTTAAGACTGATGCCAAGAAACTTTGTAAAGGAACAAAACAATAGTGCACGGACTTAGGTTTCAAGAACAAGAGAGTGGGTCACCTAATATCTAGGAGACTAAGGAATCGAAATGATACTCATATGAGCTCGATCGATCTGATCGAGATCGATGAGGATTCAGATCCTGAGATAGAGGATTTTCTAGTTCAGGAAGATCCAGAAATTCAGGGTTCCACGAGGGAGGTTATCATTCACACTGAACCATATGATTTCGTAACAAATCTACCACCATGCCTTAAGGGTAAAGAAGGATTCTTGGGTATTAGGAAAGATCTAAATCATATAGTAGATAAGTTTGAATCCCCCTTGGTCGATTGTGTCCCTCGTCGATCCTCCATCTCCCTTTACAGTGTGATGACTGTCTCGATTGGGTTGAGCATTACTATACCGACGTTCCTCTCTTACAGGCCCAAATCAAATCTTTAACTACTCAGAACGATCTATTGAAGCAAGAAAACCTTGATCTCAAGGAACATGCAAAGAGGGAGACTAAACGTATCAAGAGAGTTGGAAACATAGTCGTTAAGAATACGACCAGTGTCAAGGCAATTATAAAATCTGAACTGTTTGATCCCTCTTTGGCAGATTTTTAATGGTAAAACGTTTTGTTGTGATTTCATTTGATTTTGTTATCTAATTTGAAATAAGTAGTTTTGAATTGTGATTTAATTTACTAAAATAAAGACTGGCTACAAAATCTTCGACTTTGTAGCCAAGTCTCTTTTGATAAAAATGAGTTATTAAAATATTGTTTTTCTAATTTATCAAATTGGTTTCCTATTCTCAGGAAATGGGAGATTCTACTGCTGATTACTTGGAGGAAATATTTTCAATTACACGCCTAAATGATTAGTAGTTTCTCCTTCCTTATTTTTTATAAAAACTTTGGTTTAATTTTTGAATAAACCAACTCTGTTATGAGTGGTTTCCAATCCACTAATTTTGTAATATTACTTGATTTTGGGAGATTCAACTCTATGCTGTGGGATATGAGTATTTAGATCCTGGATTACTTTAAATACTGTTCACTGTTATTAGTGAAGGGATCATTTTTGGAACGCATTATGGACATGTAATTTCTCAAGACTTTATGGACAAGTTGTTCACATTTCGGCTTTAGACCAGCGTGACACTGTTCCATTTATGTTTTGCATCTTATATTATGGAATATATACATGTTACACAGCTTTAGCCTCATTAGCATGTAATGTTTCATGTTATTCAACGCTTTAAATTTTGTCTATAACCTGTTGTTTCATATATTATATCTGTGGTCATTATTTCACTTTAATATCACTGATTTATGCTTGATGTTAAGTTGACATATCATATGAATGTTTCACATTAAAGTTTATTTTACTGTAGACATTCATCATTACAAGGTCACTGGATTTATAAGTTTATCACCCTATTTTTTATATCCTTGCTCCCAAAAAATACCTTGAGTTTATTCTGGAGATGTTAGCACAAGCCTGTTACAGATTTCTCTCACAGACAAGATAGCTAGAAGTTTGGATTACACAAGGATATAGACACAGTATGAGATTAATCTCAAGTTAGTGTTATTCGCATTCAATTTCCGTTATTAGTTTATTAGTGAAATAATACAGTTTAAATTGGTTGTGACTATTATTGTGTTCTTGTTTTAGATTATGTTTTATTAGTATCTTTTGAGTTTTTAGATTTTAAATTATTAAACAAAAATTATAAAAATATGTGCTTTTTTTATCTTCTTCGTAAACAATTACAAAAAAATTGGTTTCGCAAGACATCCACCAAAACTTGCAAATTGTAAATACCTTGTCCATAATCACATGGTCATATTTATGTTTATGTTTTAACAATTGTAAATAATTAAATTCGTGTGCATAGTATCGTAGTTAAAGTTTTAGAATATTTTATTTCTCTTCATTGTTTAGGACCTTAGTTGGCTAACGGAGCCATTAAACCCGTTAGGATAGATCATCCTAAACAGCTTGGGTTAATTAGACAACCCCGGACCGGATCTATCCTTCTAGTTGACGATGTGTCACTTACGCCTGTCAACAGTACTACAGGCACTTCCCACCTACATTCACCTTTGTGGCTACCTAGGAAAGGTTATTAAGTCTACCACCTTACAATAAATGACCAGGAAAATAGTCATAGGTTCGACTGCATTTAAGGGCAAGGTAACTAGGCCTGAAGCTCTAAAGGTCTTAATCTACAGAACCCCTATATATGTAGCAATCGAAGTGGTGCCACAAACACAAAAACAAGCAGAGGGGTAATCTCCCTACTTTCCCCAATGTGACCTCGTGCTTGACTCCTTTGTTAGAGGAGGCTCCCGACACACTGGTTACAAGAATGGATTTAACGCTCTCTAATGACTCTAGGTTTCATTTTGTGGCCTTGGAGAGTTTACTCTCCAATCCTAATCCAAGTCCCTAAACCTATCTAGTGTTGGTTCACTATAAAAAGAAAAATTTCTAATTGATTTTAGATTAAATATTCTATTTTTAACTTTGTTTCTTAAGTCCAAGGGTAGCGTATGAAACTCTAATTATGTTTTGACTCTTGATCCAACCAAGAAATGCAAGAATGATGACGCAAATTTTTCACTTCAATGAAATCTAGCTATGGGAGGGGAATAGACTTTTTCCTTCTTTCTTTGCAACTTTTAAAAGCACAACCTCACACACACCAAGAAACCATCAATAAATTCATATCTAAAACCAAACAATGATCATGATGCACTTGTTTATTGATGCTTAAAAATAAAATCTAGCATGCAACAAATATTTTTGTCTTTTTGATATTTTTCCAATTGAAATGTATCAATTCATGATCTAAGTAAGAAATACAAATGCAAAAGGAAAACCAGCAACAAGCAGCAAGCAAAGGGGATGTAGGATATTGGGAATGAGGTTGGATCAGCGCACTCCAATTTCACTACAGAGATCACACCCAAAACTCACCTAGGAGGGTAGATCTAGTGATGAACAATGGGTATACAAGGACAAGTAAAGCAAACAATGGAAAACACTACTAGATATTTTCATATCAGCTCAGTTCTTTGCCCTGTTATGGCACAACTTGTAGGTTGGGAAAATCTCGACCCAACCAAGGAACAAGTGATACAACTATGGGAATCATACACCCAATGTCACCTCGATGTAGGTCCTGCACTTCAAGGGTGACTAGGTCACTCTAGTGAGGCAATCCCGCTGACCCTAGGGGGATTGAGACGGAGATGGAAGGAAGTGGAAAATGGATCCCCTATAGGTCCATTCTAAATGGAAATAAGGGTAGGGAGAGATGCGTTGTAAGTCAATTAAAATCTGCCCCATAAGTATAGTGTGTTTTCGGATGATTGTACCTGCCCGAGACACAAGAAAACACACCTTGCAACAGTATATGTTAGTTGGATCAGAAATTTAAGATTTTTGTCCCTAATTTGTGGCAATATATGACAGTATATATCATCAAGAAAAAGATACTATAAGCTTCTAAATATGTGCTAAGGATCAAGTAGAAAATGCAAGAGAAAGACTAGCAATTTACTAGCTAAACTCAAGACAAAGAACCAATACTCTTAGCACAAAAGTAAGGCTTTAATAAACACCCATCTGCAGAAAATTATATCAGCCTTATGGCTGTAAAATTAAATGTATTACAACGAGAAAATCATCCACTAGAATCCCCTCAAACTTTGCCAAAAAGTGTGCTAGCACAAGGAGAGTACGAGTGCAAACTTTGAGCGAAAACCAATGGTTGATAAGAGAGTTATTGAAGTAAGTATGTTAGATTTTCTGCAGCGCTAATGGCTGAAGGTGAAAATTTGTAACAGAGGAAATAAGTAGTCCTTATATGAGGACGCCCTAGTGGATTTGAGGTGCCCAAGGCACAAGGAAGACAATCCACCTTTGCAAGAAGTAAAAAGACTGAAATTCATGTTTCCCAATGCAATAAATTAATGATTAGTGCCTTTACTATTGGGTTAATGCAGTCACAAGGAGCTTATAGAAGCCACCTCCTTGGGGGTGCAATCCCTTTACTTACCAAGGCAAGTTTCTCTAAGCTAAGGTTTAATCTAAGAGGGTGTATTCCCTTATACTTCTCTTAGCAAACTCTTATCAATGAATGAGAATGGTGAAGACTATGGTGGAGGTGTATGCCCTTATACCTTCCACCTATATCCTAGCATAAACAATACTTGACTTGAATAAAATGATAGCAAGAGAGTAAAAACCATACCAAAATCAAGAGAGATGCTAAGACAATCCACCACAAGAGCTATAAAATAACCTTCCAAGGTTAGCGCATCACTTCTTCCATTAACCATTCATAAAATTAGCCATACACAAGTGCACAACATCTAAAATATCCAAGGGGGCTAAAAATTTTAGACCAAAACCTCTTGTGAGAGAAAAATTATGATTTGAAATGAGATCTGATGATCTCTATTTATACAAACATTAGCCAACATGGCTTGTCCACAAAATAAGGTGTAAAACACAAGATTAGGGGTCAACAACCCTAATATTTCCCCTTAACACAATAATATTAAACAATTCACTTAAAATTTCATCTTTTGCACAAATTAAACCCTAATATAGGATGGTGTCACCCCTTTAGGGGACATTTTGCCACTTTGTGGAGGTCGTTGGTGTTGGAGAAGCATGGAAGGGCCTCCCAAGGCCATGTTTCAATCATCTAGGTGATCTCTTCTTGGTGAAAACCCTTCTCCTCCTCAAACGTCTAATTTCAAATGACTGTCACCTCACCACCAATCCAAAACCCCCAATACCATGACATCATTCTTAAAAGTGGGACATTTTTCCCCTCTTGGGAAAATTGTTTATCAAGAAATGGTTGGGCTAGGTCATCCAATTCATCATCAAGGTCATCCAAGTCATCTCTCTCTCATATAGCATGTGGGCCCCTGGCATCCAACCTGTGTGCTTGTAGCCCCATGGAAGCCCAAGCTAAGCTTGTTCTCCCAAAATTGTCCACCAATTAGGCCTTGCAAAAACAAATGGACATGCCCTCCAAGGATATCAAGTCATAACATCATGATAAGTGGATCCAATCAATAAACAATCTATCTAAGCATGTGCATCAAATATTACCATATCAAATAATCAATATCTCAAAGACACTATGCGACTTGTCAAGATTAAGTATGGGAGGGTTGACGAGGTGTCATATTGGGTAGATCTTTCCTTAGGTCAAAGAGAGCCTCCAAGAGATCCCTCTCTAAGCCATGTAAAGTGTATGAGGTGTATGGGGTGAAGAATCAATGGGCATAGGGCTCATGACATACTAGGGGTCGCAGTGTCTCATTCATGGGAGCCTTTGTAGAGGGCATGTGGTACCTTCATTTGCAATCCACTCTTTCCAAGCCCGGTATTTATCTTTTATCTTTCTTTCTTTATATTTTATTTCAAAATAGCACAAGGAGAGTTTTAAGGTCACTTGCCTAGTGTGGTGACTAGATGGTGGCAATGTCACCCACAAATGCCTAATGGAAATGAGAATGTTGGCTCGTGATGAGACCCCCATTCTCTCAGCCATGAAACTGAAAGTCATTGCCCTTGTTTGGTGACCAGATAATGACAATGTCATACCATTAGATATCCATGGACATGATAGGTCGGCTCCTAACAAGACCTCCTATCCTTATATCTACCTTTTAGACATTTATTTGTTATAGTATGGGTCCCCTTTTATTCAAAGATAATATTTGTATTGCTTTCTTGGGTGATCCATGGGTGAAGCATCTAGAAGGTTCATATATGGATTTTATCTTTTACCCAACACCAACCCCTCTAGGATTTTATCCCCTTATTCGCATATAATGAGGGACAACCCCTTCTTGGGTCAATACACCCTTAAATCCCAAGAGATAAGGAAACGGAGGGAAATAATGATGGAAAATGGTAAGTATGGTTGGGAATGGTACGATGGCTAATTAAGGGATTTCCCAGTAGAAAACCCATTCCCAAAGAAGACCACTTACTAGGGCACAATGTAAACCACCAAGGTGAAGCAGGGAAAAAGGCATAATGTCCAAGCACATGTCATGAAATCTAGAGGAATCTAAGATACAACATAATCAAATGGATTAGGTTTTAAAATGATTCTCACCATAATACTAACTTGTACCTCATGGAGCAACGCCCACTTCCTTCTGGAAGCCAACTGGTGTGGTGGATGCCATCTATAAACATGTGACCATCTATGGTGGTGAGTGGGTTTTCCATCTGTGCAAAGCATAGTGATGGTCATGTAGTCTCTCGGCACTCCATATCTGCAACCTGAGGACCTCGAGACATCATCTCCTTATTTATCCACAAAATGGGGATAACATCTGGCTCCTACTTGGGGACATGTGCTCGTCATAGAGTGCATGAGAACCACAGCATCTCTTGGTAGACATGTGCCTTCAAGTAAACATCAAAGTGTCAAGTGCAGGATAACCTACTCATCCTTGTTCTCATATGATCATATCAAAACCCAGTAAACTGGAAAAGAAAATTTTGACATTTATTTTCAAAAATTTCTGAACTAAGCATGAAATTAATATGCAAGTAGAAAAATAAAAATGAAATGCATATAAACTACTATGAGAAATCATAATGCAAATGCATGGAAACAAAATGACTTACCTTCTTACCTGGGGTCCTGGGACCCCGAAGATCAAGTCCTGAAGGTGTTAGGTGAAATTGTACAACCAGTTCAACCATTTGATCATTTCATCAAAGTATCTCCCCCTTTGCTTAATCATGTAATACAAAAAAAGTAAGTTAAGCACAT
>JASDQU010027718.1:4246-24242 GCA_032191745.1 Picea mariana | reverse complement strand
ATCAATGTGGATCAGTAGGAAGGTGTCCTTCCTTACTGATCACCTGCAGATCTAAATTTTGTAGTATAAGAGTCAAAAATTCCTCTTTTGACAGGGGTTTGTTATAAATTCTCAACTGGTGACCATTCACAAGTAGTGGAGTCTAATGTTCGTCAATTGTCTTTATCCTGATTGAACCATTATCATAGAGAGTGTCAATTTCGTAAGGTCCCATCCAACGAGTAGTTAACTTACCTTTGAAGTTCTTGAATCTGCTGTCATACAATAGGGCCCAATCTCCTTGTTGAAAATTTTTCTTTATGAGATACTTGTCATGCCATTTTGTTCTCTTCTCTTGAATGAGGGTGGTTCTTTGAAGTGCTTCCTGCCTAATTTCGTCCAGATCATTAAGTTGTAAGAGTCTTTGTTGTTGGGATTCATCCAAGTTCATGCCAACTTGTATTGCAGTCCTGAAGGTTTTGATCTGGAATTCTATGGGGAGAAGCACCTGCTTCCCATATACCAACTCGTAAGGTGTATGTCTTGTTGTATTCATCCAGGTGATTCTATAAGCCCATACAGATTCTAGTAATCTGTCATCCCAATCCTTGTGGTGTAGCAGTATTGTTTGGTAAGAATGGTCTCAATAAATTTGTTGGTAGATTCTACTTGTCCATTTGCCTGCAGATGGTAGGGTGTAGATTTCCTGTGTTTGATTTGGTACTGTTCTGTAACAGCTTTGACTAGATTAGAGGTAAATTGAGTCCCCTGATTAGTCACAATTTCTCAAGGTACACCAAATCTAGAAAATATGTCATTAAAAAGGAAATCTACCACTGATTGTTCACTTGTAGCTGGTAAAGCTTTTGCTTCAACCCACATAGTCACATAGTTAGTACATACAAGGATATACTTTTTCTTTTTAGATGCAAGGTTAATGGGCCCTACAAAATCTAATGCCCATTTCTCGAAAGGCTCAATGACTACTTGGGATTGAAGTGGCATTTGGTCTCGTGCAATAGGCTTACCCATTCGTTGGCACTCATCAAAATTGGATACATAGGTTTTAGCATCTTTGAAAATATGAGGCCAATAATAACCAGATTGCAGAACTTTATAACCGGTCCTTTTGTCTGTGAAGTGTCCTCCACAAGGACCATCATGGAAAGCTTTCAAAATATCATGAATTTCATCTTCCCTTACACATATCCTGATTACCAAATATGGTCCTGTTTTGTAGAGACAATCATCGTGCCACATGTAGTTTGCACTTAGCTGAATTACTTTCTATTTTTTTCTAGGAGACAATTTATGAGGCATCTTCACTATCACAAGATAGTTAGCTACATCTACATACCAAGAAGTGAATGTAGAAATAGAAAAAAAAAAAATCATCAGGGAAGTTATCATCTACTGGTGCGTTATCTCCCAGATGAATCATTCTAGATAAGAAATCAGCCACAAGATTATCCTTACCCGGTCTATCAATAATATTGATATTAAACTCTTGTAATAATAGCAGCAATCTTGTAACTCTAGGGTTTGTTACAAGTTTGTTCATTAAGAATTTGATGGCTAAATGATCAGTGTGTACAAAATCTTGATATCTTGTAATATAGTGTCTAAATTTATTGATAGCATGGACTACAGCTAACAATTCTTTTTCTGTGACCGTATAATTAACTTCAGCTGGGGAATGATTTTTACTAACAAAGTAAATATCATAAGGAATTTGACTTTCCCTTTGTCCAAGAACTACTCCAAGGGTTGTGTCTGAGGCATCAGTACAGATATGAAAAGGAAGGGACCAATTTGGTCCTCGTAATATAGGGGTAGTTGACAATTTCTGTTTTAGAATCTCAAAATATACTTGGCATTCATCATCCCAATTAAATTTGGCTTCTTTAGATAATAACTTGAATAAAGGGGTAGCTAAGCTTGTGAAATTGTGAATGAATCTTCTATAGTAGCCAGCATGCCCTAAAAAGCTGTGAACTTCCTTTTGTGAGGAAGGTATTTTGATTTGTGTGATAATATGAATTTTCGTAGGATCAACTCTCATTCCAAAGCCAGAGATGTGATGTCCCAAAACAATACCTTCAGTGAGCATCATTTTTTATTTTTCATTACTTAGGGAAAGATTAGTTTCCTTACACCTAATCAAGACTTTTTCCAGACTGGTCAAAGCTTCCTGGAAGTCATTTCCATGGACTGTAAAGTCGTCCATGTAGACTTCTACGCAGTCATTGGTCAAGTCAGAGAAAATGGCTAGGACAGCCCTTTGAAAAGTAGTTGGGGCATTTCAAAGTCCAAAAGGAAGGACCCTATAAGCATAGGCTCCCCAAGGGCAGTTAAAATTGGTCTTCTCTTGGTATTAGGGTGCTATTTGTATTTGGTTATAACCACTAAACCCATCTAGGAACGAAAAATAATTCTTTCTGGAAAAGGTATCCAACACGTGATCAATAAATGGTAGGGGAAAATAATCCTTATGGGTGGCTTTGTTCAATTCCTTGAAGTCTACACATATTCTCCACTTACCATTTTTCTTGGGAACTATGACAAGTGGAGATATCCATTGACTATCTGAAATGGGGTATATGAGATTGGCTTGAAGGAGTTTTTGCAATTCTTCTTTTACAATATCTTTGAGGGTTGGATTCATCCTTCGTTGAGGCTATCTAACTGATATGATTTGGTCATTAGTGTAAATATGATGTGTGCATGTGTCAGGGTGAATGCCTTTCATGTCTGCATAATCACATGCAAAGGCATCAAATTGTCTTTGGAGCATTTCAATTACTTGTGTCTTTTGTTTAGGTTCCAAACTAGAGTTGATATACAAAGGTTTTCCTGGGCTAATATCAACAAGTTCAGTACTTTATTCCTTCTCTAAGGAAGTTGGTGATAAAGTATATAATTGATTGATATTAGGATGCCAAGTTTGTTGAAATTCGAAACTGAAAATGTGTGACAATTCTGCAAAGGACCTAGGATATTCAATGCAGTTTGTATCAGCCAAAAATAAACTTAAGAATTGTTCATCCGATTGTTCTTGCATTCCTCTTACTTGTTCAAGTGTTAAAAGGGGTATAATGCAATCTTCCTCTCCATAAGGGTTTTCTATCCAAACAGGTATTTCTTGTGTCGATTGGGCAGGAGGGAAGAGAACAAGTTTTTGGCTATGTGTGCCATTGGATATAGTCATCTCACCGGACCGACAGCTGATAAAGGAATATGTTGTGGCTAGACAAGGGCATCCAAGAACCACGGGGTGTCCTGGTTTGGAGGATGATTTAGAGTAGATGACTAGAAAGTCTACTAGATATTCCCAAGAAGCTAGAGTGACTATGATATCATCTAAACTTCCTGCAGGTCTAATGACTGACTTATCTGCCAGTTCAATCATGGTTTGGGTTGGTCTCAACTGGTTCATTTGGAGTTTTTGCATAGTGTCAAAAAGCATTACATTAATTGGTGCACCCAAATCAATGAGTGTGTTTGGTAAGGAAATACCATTAATTTCAACAGTGACTACTGGATTCCCAGGGTCATTATATTTATATGGCATTTCATAAATAAATTCAGATAATTGTCCTACTACCTGAACAAGGGGAGGTTCCTTCTTCTTCCTTCCTAGTTTCTTAATACAAATATCCCTTATGATTTTGGCATATATGGGGATATCTTTGATGGCATGCAACAGAGGTATTTGTATACATACATTTTGAAATTCAACCTCTATATCTTTGTGCAAGGGTGGGTCAGGTTTCTTCACTAATAGTCTTTCTGGGTAGGGTGGAAGATTAACTTGTTGAGGTACTCCTACGGACTGAGAAGTGACTGGAATAGGAGGGGAAGTCTCTTCTTCTACAGAGGTGGTTTTAGTGTTTTCTTCCTCAGAATGTTTATCATTTTCTTCCTGAATTACTACTCCAAGATTTGATTGATTTATAGCCTTCCATGATCGTAGTTGAATTTCATAGGTGGGAAAGGTTTCAAATTCTGCATTCTACACAGGGTGGGTGGGTCAATTATTGGGGTTAGGGATTGTTGTTTGTCTAGGAGGGTTGTGGGCAGCTTGGTTTTGTGGTTGTTGATTGGCATTTATATGTACTTGTTGTTGTTGGTTAGGGTTCAAGGGGACTGTAAATTGTTGTTGTATAGAAGGTGGAAGTAAAGCTTGTATCTGTGGTGGGTTAAATCTAGGTAGTAATTGGGAAATGTTTGCAAGATACTATGGATATGTAGGGTAAGAGGGATTCCCATACACAGGTCCCCTCCAACCTTGTTGCCAATGTTGAGTTTGAGCTTGTTGAGGTGTCCATTATGGATAGGAAATTAGGGAAGGACCCCATTTTTGTTGTTGATACTGTGCATTAGGGTCATAAAATGCATTGGGGTTTTTTGCTCTCCAAGGTCTTTTGGAAGGGTATGATTGTTCTTGTGAGATTCCTCCTCCCCTATACATGGATTGTAGCTCAAGAAAAGTTGGACACTCAAATGTGGGGTGCTCTAGAGTACATAGGCCACAGATTTCTATGACATTTAATGGGCATTCTTTCTCACCGTGCTTCTTTCGACATCTAGGAAAAAAAATTGCTAAAACAACCTCTTCTTCTTGTTTCTTTTTCAGTTTTAGGGTATCTAACTGGTTGTTGATTGCGCTCAAGATGTTTGTTTTAAATTTCTCCAGTAAGTTTCCTAACTCAATTCTGGTGACAGTCCCTGAGCTTTGTCTTGTATTTCTGCTAAAAGAATCTCTTGGTGCTTTGCTTGTTTTAGCTAGTCCTCTTGAGTATCTTCTATAGTAATCTGTGATCTCTGAAAAAGGATTTTGGTGCACATCTCATGAAATTAACAAGTTTAAAACTTCTATGCAGTCATCTCTAATGCCTTTCAAAAATACAATTCTTACTATAGCTGGGTCTGTGGTGAATAATTTTGATTTCTGGTAGTTGTATAAGAACCTTTCTAAGTAGTCTTTAGGGCTTTCATCTTATGTTTGCTGCATTTTAAAAATGTCATTTTTAGCATTATCCTTACAATAGTCTTGGTATTTCTGTAAGAATATATCTTTCATCTTATCCCAAGAGAGAATTGTATTTTCTCCTAAGCTCATGAACCATCTTAAGGTTGAATCTTTCATTGTGGCAAGGAAGAGCTTAAGTTTCTGGGCATCATATGAGTAGTTATAGCTTCTACATAATATGTCAAACTCAAATAAAAATAAGTTTGGATCTTCATTTGACATACCCTTGAAAGTGGGTAACAATGATAGTGGGATGTTTTTCATGCTGATGTTTCTGGAAATATCCAAGATTGGAAACCCTAAGGTCTCAATTTCAGTGGCTGCATTTCCTTCTTCTTATACCATTTCGCTAGGTGTTCCTCATCCACTGATGGATTGTTCAGAAACTGGGTTTTGTGTGTCTCCTTTAGCAGACTCACATTTTGTCTGCCCCAATACCGATTCTTCTATTTTAGGTTCTTCTTCTGGAGCCTCACTGGCTCCCCTTGAACTTTTTCCTCTTGGAATTTTTCCTGCACCAATGTCAGTTGGATTAGTAGGGGGGTTGTTTTTGAATATTTAGAGCTTACAAATATACCTTTATTATCTCTATATCTATGCATAAAATGGAAATTTGATTCTTAACTGAATTGAAAGTCCTAATTCTATCTAGAAGGTAAGAAGGCGACCTAGCTTCGTATAACCCCACTCTAGTGGCCGCGTGGCTCTTCACTCATGTCTTAAACATTTTATCCTCCTCCCTCAAGTAGCCTTTAAAATCATTCAAAATTTATGCAAACAATCTAAGCTAAAAATCACTTCCTACCATTTGCAACTCCCCGGCAACGGCGCCAAAATGTTGTGCTACTTATATGATTAGTATAATGCACTCATTAATTATCAATCTAGGATTCGTAATCAACAGAGTTACAAGACACCAGTAAGAAAGGTAATTCTAATGTCATGAGCATAGAACTATTCTAAATTATGCATGCTGGAAACAAAGCAAGCTAGAAAACCGAAACACACTTTGGTTGTCTTTCACAAAGAGGCTATCTACTCCATTATGGCACATGCAAGTATGAGATGGAGTTCTTTTGACAGATCAACTCTGCTATCTGACCCAGAAAGTTAACTATGCAATCACACTGCTGAAAGGGAAATCACACATCAATCATCAAGACATAGAATGGGTAGTTCAATAGTCAATAAACTGAGTATGTTGTGGTTCACAATGTGTTGTTGTGAACTTCACTAGTTCTCCTTCAAATATGTCTGACTATTGTTGCCAACATTCATATCCATGAAACAAAATCAAATCCATAAAACAGAGAGAGCATATGCAAAACAGAGTAAGTAAAGATCTCTAAACAATCATATAATCGAAACTATAAACTGAACTATACTGCTATCATCTGAAAGGATCAAAGCTTCAGCTAGTCTAACATCTATACTATTGAAATAAACTATTAACACTAATCTATAAGGATGTTGACCTTTTTTGGGCGGTGGGCCCTTGCCGCTTCAATAGGTCAGTGACTAGAGTCTACAATAAACTTGCTTTCAATCCACACATTACTCTTACTCAAACTTCAAAACATAGAATCAAACTATGCTAACAACTCAACTCACAATCATTCATAAATGATCAAGACATGGAGATAAATGACATCCTTCTATTAAACTTCAACTCAGAATATGGTCTACAATATGTAACGTTGCTTCATATGTTGTGTTATGCCTCTACTACCTCCACCATCCTTGCCATGACTATTTAAACAGTCTTAGTCGTGAAACACAAGGAGGTGAAATCTTTAGCAGATCGGTCAATTGCCAAATTTACATATTTGGTTACATATTTTAAGCTTCATCCCCATGACATGAAGTGTATGAGGATGAAGTGAAAACAAACTACCTTAACATAGCCTTGCTATAGCTTTGATGATTCAACAAACATCCAACAATTATCTTGGTCACGATTTGGAGCTAAACTTGGTATATTCTTCTTCCTATATTGGTATCGGATCGTGACAGGTGAGACTCGGTAAATGGTACCAGATCCAAACAGTACACAAGTGGTTGGTACCGGACTAGAATAGTCTGCGGCTGTTGGTACCAGATCGCGACAGTGAATAGTTCGGTACTAGATCTGAATGGAAGGTGTGCTTAGTACCGGATTCGGACAGTGACAATCTAGCGCATAAGTACCAGATGGATGAGCTAACACAGAAATGTTGGACTCATCTAGATGTCAAAGGTTACACATGGCAATTTAAAACATTAGTACATGAAACATTTAGTATCCTAGCTCAATAAACCACAAAATGCATGAATTCAATTATACTTTACCTTATGACCTCATCAATGGCTAATGGTAGTGTTCTTTGTCATTTATCCAAGCTTAGGTAGGCCAAAAAGGTATAAATGAGGAGTATGATAGGGTAGTGGGGATGTCAATTTAGAGGCTCAACAGTCACCCAAGTCATCATCGAGGCCGTCCAATTCATCTCTCTCTCATCTGGCATGTGGGCCCCTGGCATCCAACCTGTGGGCTTGTAGCCCCATGGAAGCCTAGGCTAGGCTTGTTCTCCCAAAAATGTCCACTAGCCATGTCCTGCAAAAACAAATGGACAGGCCCTCCAATGATCTCAATCCATAATATCATGATAATTTGATCCAATTAATAAACATTCCATCTAAGTATGTGCATCAAATATTACCATATTAAATAATTAACAGCTCAAAGACACAGTTCGACTTGTCAAGCTTAAGTATGGGAGGGTTGACGAGGTGTCATGTTGGGTAGATCTTTCCTTAGGTCAAAAATATCCTCCAAGAGGTCCCTCTCTAATCTATGTAAAGTGTATGAGGTAGATGGGGTCAAGAATCAATGGGCATAGGGCTCATGACATACTAGGGGTCGTAGTGTCTCATTCATGGGAGCCTTTGTAGAGGTTGTATGGTACCTTTGTCCACAATCCACTCTTTCCAAGCCCATCATTTTCCTTTTATCTTTCTTTCTTTATATTTTCTTTCAAAATATCACAAGGAGAGGTTGAAGTTCATGCCCCAGCATGGTGACCAGATGGTGGCAATGTCACCCACAAATGACTAATGGAAATGAGAAGGTTGGCTCATGATGAGACCCCCTTTCTCTCAGCCATGCAACTGAGATTCATTGCCCTAGTTTGGTGACAAGATAATGACAATCTCATACCATTAGATATCCATGGGCATGATAGGTCAGCTTGTGAGGAGACCTAATATACTTCAATCTACCTTTCAAACATTTCTTTTTTATATTAGGGGTCCCATTTTATTCAAAGATAAGTTTTTTTATTGATTTCTTGGGTGATCCCTGGGTGAAACATTTGGAAGGTTCATATATGGCTTTTATCTTTTACCCAACACCAACCCCTCTAGGCCTTTAGCCCCTTATTCCCATAGAATGAGGGACAATCCCTTCTTGGTTCAATACACCTTAAAATCCCAAGAGATAAGGAAACAGAGGGTAATAATTATGGAAATGTTAAGTATGGTCGGGAACAGTACGATGGTTTATTAAGGGATTTCCCAGTAGCAAACCCATTCCCAAAGTAGACAACTTACTAAGGCACAATTTCAACCACCAATGTGAAGTAGGGAAAATGGCATAATGTCCAAGCACATATCATGAAATTTAGATCAATCTAAGATACAACATAATCAAATGGCTTAGGTATTTAAATCATGCTCACCATAACACCGACTTGTACCTCATGGAGAAAGGCCCACTTCCTTCCGGAAGCCAACAGGTGTGGTGGATTCCATCTATAAACCTGTGACCATCTGTGGTTGTGAGTGGGTTTTCCATCTGTGCAAAGCATATTGTTGGTCATGTAGTCTCTCAGCACTCCATATATGCAGCTTGAGGGCCTTGAGACATCATCTCCTTAGTTATCCACAAAATGGGGATAACATGCCCAACTTAACTGAATTTCTCAGACAGCAACAAAATCTATCCAAGAAATGAAAACAAACCACATGCAAGCATTCAACAAACTAGTTGATGGCAAAGTATGTGACAAAAATTAATCAAACAGAGATAAAAAAAGGTTCAGAACAGACCATTGCATAACTCTATTGCTCAGAGGATAGAGACTTGTCCTCAAATTTCTGGGTTTTTCTCTGTAGATATGCAGTTTTTACAGATCCTCGCGGGACAGATGTCTATTAACAAGCGAGAGCCCTTGCGGGAAACTTATAGTGCAACAAGCGAGGACCTACAAATTTTTTATTTTTTAGGATAAAAGTATATGTTCCATATCTTCCAGATCTATATCAGTTCTCTCATATCTATTGGATCTAGGCTCTGAATCAATTAAAGGAAGAATCAAAAAGCAGACACAATCAAACAGAGGAGAGGATTGGCCAAGAGACTCAAACTAGAGAAGAATTAGTCCCTGGTATGGTCGCCAGTTCTGTTATGGGACAAAGTCTCACAGGGATCTTGTTAAATACACAACAAAATCTCCCTAGAATTATCCTAGTAATCCTAGACATAAAAAGGGCTAGACTTCTTATGGTTTTCCTAGATCTATATTTAAACACATAGATTCATGATTATCCTAAGGAGTGGTGAAGTTTGCATACCTTTATTAGGTTGTCCTTCGTATCTCCTGGTTGTTGCAGTCCTAAAACTACAGCTCCAAGCTCCACAACCTACCTCCTGCATACAAAAGACAAGCAAAACCTTTCTACCTCTATACTTGGGATTATAATCCTAGATCTAATTTGATTCTAATCAGATCCACAGTAACATGAATCATATCTAAACATTTGTTCATCAATTACAAAAATTTATAGGACGAGAAACCAAATGATCTATTAATAATCATAAGAAAATTGCAACAAGACATACCTTAAATGTTGATGCATGTTCCCTTAAATCCTTTCTCCTCCCTTAAATGTTGATGCATGTTCAATTAAATAGCTTCTTGTTCAGGCTAGGCTCACTAACTTCTGGCTGTGATGGATGGAACAAGTACCTCTGCAATTGTACAGCATAACAATGCTTCTGAATTCTTCTTTCGTTTCCCAAGACTTTCCTTTGTTATATATCTCTTTGGAGGAGGCTTAGGAGAGCTTCTATATCTTCTAGAGACCACTATAAACTCAAATGATGTGAGTTCCTAGGCCCTTAACACGAAAAATATAACTCAGCCCTCATGCATCACCTCGTAACTCCCCGATTATAGAAGTTTTACAGATCCTTTATTGTTGAACACTAGTGACCAATGAGGTTCCTCACTTGTTGTATACTATGTGTCTCGTGAGGACCTCAAAAAGGGTTCAAGTCTTAGGAAAAAAGTGTGTTATGGCTTACATATTATTATGAATTCCTCTCTGGCCTATAGGGTGGAAATTAAGGCTATAACAGTGTGTCTGAAGGGAAAGTGAGCTAAATTATTTCTTGTGGTATTTTTTGAAGCGCATGATAGCCATACATATAAGTATTGGATTATGATTGAAAACTGTTTTTGAATACATATTTATATTTTGGAGTTGGGGCCCCGGATGGGGTGACACCTAGCCTAGTCTCCACAGGTGGACTCGCACTAGCCCACAGCATAAATGCCATTAACCGCTCCTCATGCGCCAACCTTTATCATGAAGGACAGTAATAGATGCAGCGACAGAACGGAGAGCTTTCTCACTTGCGCGAGCATTTACGAGCGCAGTGGTTCCGGGATGCCAAAGGTTAAAGGCGGAGGGATGGCTTCGGCTCTTGTTCATTTGGTCTCGCCCTCGGCTCCGAGATCTTTCTGGATTATCTGGAGCAGCACAATTTCATGTGCGTTTAGTTTATGCAGCGACGCTCCAGCGCAGCTCTGCATTCTGCTTCTCACCCGGTGGTTTGGGAGTGGTCAAGCTCTTCCGGTGTCTTTCTCTCCGACCGCCCTGCAACAGGATATGATTATCCAGCAATTGACATTGCCCTGCTCCTTTCTCATGGCAAGGAAGCGAGGAACCCCCCGCAGGGGCGCAGCATGGGCGGCTCAAAAGGAGCAAAGGCGCCGCAAGGATCAATTGGAGCGGGCCTTAGCTCTTGCGACGTCCATTCTAAGACAGAGAGCCAGAGCAGAGCAAATTGAGCGACTTACCACCATAGCTGAGCCAAGTGTTGGTTGTAGCAGTGAGTCTCGTGGAATGGCGCCGAGGGTCCTGCAAAATTTTGGTTCGACGGAGGAATTTCCTCCTTGCATCATTGAAGAAGACCCGTCCCTGGCACTTACTATGGAATACCCGAATCTCTGCGAGAAGCCCCAGGAGGAGACCCATCCGGAAGTCTGCAAGATCAATTCGACACTGCTAGACGACATTCCTGGTTGTTTAGTGGAGGAAATCCCCTGGCCGGGTGACGAAAATTGCAGTTGCCTTGGCGCACAGGCGTTCGATGAAGGCTCGAAGGGTGCGACGGTTGCGGTGGAGCAGATGGCGTTCAACGAGAGCTCCGAGGCGACGATGGAAGAGGGTGGCAGCTTGCATGGTTCATCCCTTGAGGGCGAACACCTGGCTATTTTGCATGATCTTCGTGGACGCATGTCAGATCTGGAACATCGGGCCCTCCTCATGGGCCAACGCATGGATATGCTCTTTGATGCGTTATCCAATGAGCCTATCAAGCGGAGATGTCCCCTGTGCACACAAGCCTTCGCCATCCTGGCAGGGACCACGCGGCAGAATTGCGGGGATGACAGGTCACCAGGCACTTAGGTGTCTTATGCTATTTCAGTTTCTAGTTTTATATGTCTACTTGGTTTCTAGTTTTATTACTTCACTGTTTATATGTATTTAGATGTTCTACATCTGTCCTGGTTTCCTCCGAGCAGGACAGATGCTACTCTGTTTTTAAGACTTTCATATGACTCTACTTGCCCGTTATATATGCTGGTTTCTATTAAATCGGCAGCATTTTGGGTGGTTTCAGATACTCACTGTTTATACTCTGTAAGAATTTTGATTTTCTAATATAGCAGGTTCTACTTTTTATTTAAAAAAAAAAAAAAATTTGGAGTTGGGAACTCATGTGAAGAAGATAATTATTATATGATAAAGGCTATAACATGTATGTTTTCATGATGGATACATAGGAACAGCTAAAGAATGAAGACATGAATTGCGTACTTGGAAAGGAGACAACAAGAAGGAATTGGAGCTCGAGGACAAAAGCATGGAATGAGTGAAGTCCAATGGACTTGTTGCAAATAGAAATAATCAAAGTGGAGATGAAGATGCAATGCAGGAGGCATATATGAAACTATTTGAAGGTTTGGATATCCCATTATCACAGCTGGAGTTTTTGGAGCCACAGCTCTGAGACTTCCTATCCAACCTTGTCTTGGAGCCCTGGAGAGAACTGGTACAAGCTGAGGGACTGAAGTGTAAAGAAGGGGGTACAGTTCCTTGGGTTGTGTATGTTGATGGAAATGAGTTCCTATTGGTTGGAATTGTTGTGGGAATCGACAAATTGTGAAAGTTGTTGGAGCTAGATTTCGTAGAGCCGCATCTCTGAGAATTCATGGTCGATCTGTACTAGAGCCCTGGAGGGGGGAGATATAGCCTAAAGGACTGTAGATCAAAGAAAGAGGTACACTTCCTTGATTTTTGTAGACTGAAAGGAACAAGATATTGTTCTTTATAATTACTTCTAGAATTATGAATTGTGAAAACCATGATATGTGTTTTGGGTTGGAGCGCTTGTGTGACAATAGGTCAGAGAGATTATATGTTGATTATGGCTGGAGTGACTAGAGTTGTAATATTGTACACTTGTATGGTAATGTGCAATAGGGATGGTTCAAAAATAGGGAGTGTAACATCCCTATTTTTTGTAACATCCCCAATTTTAATCCCCGCAAATTGTAATGTAATTGTATAAATGTGAATTAGGTTGGTGAGCCAATATGATTAGGGAAAAGACCCATGTTGATTAATATTGTCAAGGGCCAAATTGTATATTATGAACATTGAAATTATTAATAAAAGTAGTGATCGATGGTTTTGATATGAGAGGGATCAAAACTATGGGGGGATATGGTTCCACGAGAGAGGGGGATCCAAGGGGGATTTTATTCATGGGTATTAATCCTACCCACATTCCTGAATTATTATCTTTGTGTAAACATTCTATTTTTTTTATGAGTGTTCCCAAAGAAAATCATTTATTTCATGTAAAAGGGTGGGTGTGAGGAGTCACATTCTATATTTATTGGGAAGCATGGGGCTTAAGTAAAATCAACATTGGGCAGAGTGAACAATCAAGTGACTTGGGGAAAAGGAAATTTGTATGGCCAGGAGAGACAATTTTTGCATACATATTTTGGGCAGTAAGAGGAGAGTTGAGTGTTGGGAAGAGCACCAGACATGATATGCTTGATGGAAGCCACTGTTTGGATATATATTATGTCATAAATGAGGCATGTGTGCCTGTAAAATAGGTTGTAAGCATGTAGTGTGTTTGCCTATTGAGGAAATGGAACAAGAGCCTTATGAAGGTTGTTGTGACCAATCCTAAAGAAGTTGATATTTCCTGAAGTCCCTAGTTGAGATACTATTGGCCAACCGAGTGCATTGGAAGCCCTGATAAATGAATGGCACAGCCTAAGGGACTGAGATCAATGAAGGGGGTATACTCCTTGGGTTGTGCAAGTTGTGGGAAAGAGAGTTGCAAGATTGGAATTGTTGTTGGAGATTGGAACTTGGGTTTTGGGTTGTTGAGTGTGGAGAATGGATATCATAGGGCCATATCTCTTTGTGGACTCACAGCCTCAACTTGAGGGTGGCCTATTGTTTATATTTGAACAATAGTTCATATGGCTAGGAGGTTTATCCTTCATTTGCATCTAATTGGATTCTGTTTATAAACATATAAGTGCTATGTTATTTATTTGTGATTATTTTGTTGTGTAAATGGATATTTGAATGTTATGTGTCTTCATTGGTTAATTGAATATTTGTATTCATGTCTTAATATTTGTTGTTAGATGCATGGTATTATGGGTATGCTTCCCCTTGGGTTATTTTATATGTATGGGGTCATTATTAAAGTTTGTATTTATCAAGTTAAGTCATTTTCCATAGTCACTGAACTTGTATTGGGTGTTGGGTATGTTATAGAATGGAATCAGAGCTACAGGTTCAAACATTAATCCAGTATGGGCCAGAATTAGCATGCAGAAGCTAAAATTGCAAAGTTAAATTTCAGAGAATGTCTAGAATGTGGTTGTCAATATTTTTCCAAGCAAAAGAGTGAGGAGATTACCTATAATTTCAGTGAATTCGAGTTCAGGGGTTAAAATACCCAATTTTAACCTCTAAATATGCATGTGTTGGGCATGTTATTGGTCGAATTCTGGAAATTATAGTGTAGCCATGAAGAATTTGGAAAAAATGGTAAAAACACCCCAATTTTTGTAGTTAAATTGGTTGAGAATTCGACCTAAGAGAATCAAATTTTGGGTGCAAAGGTATATTTGATACACACCATGCCTAAATCATTCATTAGAAAGCTTAAATTTGAGTTCCATGGCAGCCCTAGCAAAATTTTGGAATTATGCATGTTTGGAAAACAGGAAAAAAATTCAAAATTTGGGAAATTTTGGGTATTGTTTTCTACATGACGTTAGCATGATGAGGAGGACACATGGAAGTGACATGGAAGAGGTGAAGTGTATTTCCATGGTGATAGAGCCATGGTGGTAGTTCCACGGTGGCATGTGACATGGGTGACACATGAGGCGGTGGTATGGCCAAACCATAAACCATTATCACATGGAAAGCAAGCGGTTTTGATCGGGGACCTTGTACCATGAGAAACCACTCAGATTGTGCCATGTAGCATGGGAAAAACCATTTTTGCACCCAAAAATAATGTTAATTTTTATGCATGTTTGGGATGCAACATGGCCTTTCTATCGTCGATCTCACCAGATCTTAATCGTTGGATTTGGGAATTGTACAAGTTTGTGTGCGCCAAGGAAAAGGTTCGTGATGGAACGCTCCCATCCCTGTGGCCAATGAAGGGGTTTCACGTGGAATTTTTTCATACAGGGTGGGACCCTTGTCCCCTCTAGGGTCATAGATGTGCCATCTCGGCATGTGGGGCCTGTAAAATATTAATATTTTATTAATGCTTAAGGTCAGCGTAAGAGAAAGAGGAGAAAGAAGGGAGAGAAGGCTGACGAGGAAGGCCAGGAGTGTGACATGGAATCATGTCATGTTCCATATGGACCCATAATTCCACATCAACAGCGATGTCAGCAAAGGTGCCATGTAAGAAAAATTGTTCCAGTGTCAAAAAAAAATATGGAGCCATTTTCGTATTTTGGAAATAACTGGGGAAGATTAATTCATGTTGGGATGAAACTTTTAGGTTTTGTTTGCAACAAGGAGATATACAAAATTTACAGAGAGGGACATTTCCCATTTCTTCTTGATTTATCAGAAAATACAAAATAGGTGTTTTTAAAGATCTGGGTCCAGATCATTGGCAAAGGTCTAGATCAAGATGAAATTCTTAGAGAGAGTCCAAAAAGAAGGCACAAAAATAAACCAGTGAATAACTAAACAAATCCAAAGGGGATTGGAATGGGGATGTCAAAATAGGCCAAAATCGATTATTTTGAGTTATCCCAAAAGTGCACAGCTTGGGATAGCTTTTTTGGCTAAAAATTCTAAGTTTGGGAAAAGAGGTGAAAAATGACAAAGTTGTCATTTCCATATTGTTTTAGTTTTTGACTAGAGAATCAAAATGAAAATATGAGAGTTGTTATGAGTTCCCTTTCATGATTTTATCTATGCCTCATACAAAAAAAAATTATGGTTGCTGACAGATTTACTTCTACAAGTGGCAGAAGTTGGTGTCTGGGATTAACTGCACCAGAATGAAAAAATGTATAAAAAGGGGCAAATTAGTAATATTCATATGGACATAACTTTTTGCTCGGAACTCAGAATTGAGAAAGAAAGTATTCATTGGAAATATCTTGGAGAGGAGAATCCATTTATCAACCCAAAAAAATTATCTAGGTAGTTTAAGTTACAATCAATGCAAAGGAAGATTATTGTTGACCTTAAAGGGAAAAATTGTGCATATGTTTCCAGAATTGTAAATTATAGTTTCAACTAAAAAATGTTGTTGTATAAACATTTATTAGAAGCTTAAGGTTACATATGGAACATAGAAGTTTTAGAATGAGGTCTATATATATATATGGAAGGTGCAAGATAAATCTGCAGATATGAGGAATAGGAAAGTACAATTCTTCAAAATGAGCATGTGATTTCTTTAGGAAGTTGCAAGAACAAGAATGGTAGACTCTGTGAGAAATATGAAAGACCTCCAATAAAAATTTAATGTGGGAAAATAATGTTATATGATATATGTGCATATCAAATGTTGATGACGAGTAAGAAAGACCATCTAGAATTCATGATATTGCATGTGTAGTAAGTACACATAGAGGTGCAAAGCATGGGAATAAGAAAGGTGGTTTAAATAGAATGTAAAAGGGTTTGAACCTTGGTATTAAGTATGAGTAGAGTGATCCAGGTGGATATTGGTGGCCACCCACCAATTCCAACTCGCTTCTCTTGACAGTTTTACTTCAACAGGTTCTTTTGTATTCTTTGTAATTGTGGGTTCTACACTTTCACGGCTGTCTAAATCCCTATACAACTTCCAGGTGGATATTGGTGGCCGCCCACCTAATCCAATTGTCTTAGTTTGGAAGTTTTCATGTCAGTACATATTTTGTACTTCCAGGGTCGTTTTGGGGCCCTAAACAGCATTTTTTTGGATTGCCACAGACAAATTGTAGACTAATTCAAATTTTAATGACATAATGTGTAGTTCTTGAAAATACCTTTCCAACAGGCTATCACGCGCCTAAAACAGAGATTGTATGCAAAAGTTACGACTTCGGGAAGTTGAGGTACCAACTTACCCATCAGGGCCCACATAAGTTTTGGTGTTTCATCTCCTAGGATTAGGTTTTTGGATGTCTAGGGTTTTGGAATTCATGAGTAATGTTAAAAATTCCACTAGAGCCTCATTCTAATCATTATGCTCAAATGAATTCATGTAGCAGCCACATATCTTCTCAGAGATAGCTACCACCATTCGAGAAAGTTGTTTTCAGTTCTGCAGTTTCACAGTTTCAACCTATTTTATTTAATTAATAGAAGTTATTGTTAATTGGATATATGTTGTTGTTCTTTGTATCTATGTGTTATTGTATTCAATATGTTATTCATTTTGTTCCGCTCATAAATTTGGATCAGTGGTATCAGAGCAGTTTTCTTTTCATTTATTTTTATTCGTGCATGTCCCTGACAAGATCTGGGTACAAGATGTTGGGACTCGAACCAATCAAGCCTTTGCAATATCGGTCATGTCGAGCATGAAAACAACCCATGGGGGATGAAAAAATAAATATGATGGAGCAGGAGATCCTTTTAAAATGTTTCTCGAGGAATCCCTTGCACGACAATGGAACAAAATGATGAACAACTTTGCACAGATCCTTTGGCGGCTACACACGGGAGACACATATTCGCCAAGTGGCCATGCAACCCCCTCCAAGGTACAGGTAAATTTTGATATTCCATTATTTGAAGGACTGATAGAAGCAAATGTTGTAGATAAATTGTTGAATCTGCTTGAAGGGTATTTTTTAGTCCACAATTTTTCTAATAGGGAAAAGAAATTACTTTTGCACTCCTCAAGGTCATTCCCCATGTTAAGGATTGGTGGGATACTTACTTTGAGAAAAGGGCCATAGAGGAATATGAAATATTTTTGGTCGCCCCCATGTGGGATTCCTTCAGGAATACCATTAAAGAAAATTATTATCATGTTGGAAGCTACAAGGACCAGCAAACAAGATGGACCACCCTGCGGGACTAGACAGTACCATATTTCACCAATATTTTCCATACCCTTCGCACCAAATTGGGTATCAAAGACTCTAAAAAACATCTGGTGCTAAAATATCGTGGTTTTCTGCATAGATACATTCAAACATAAATGGATTTGCTGGACATCGCATCATTGGGTACGAATTATAGATATGTTGTCAATATCAAGTAGAAATTTAAGCAGAATAGATGAGAGTTTGGATCCGAAAACTCCTCACAGTTGATCGGAGAAAAGGAGGCCCCAACCCATAAATAAAGGGACATAGCAAATATGGTCACTCTCAGGAAAACCAATTCAAGCTGCAACACAAGAAGGGTAATGAGAAGTTGAAAAAGAACCCGGGAAAATGGTGTGAATACTATAAAATCCCTTGTCACAACACCGAAGAATGTCGCTCCAAGAAGTCACTGGTGGCTGAGCTAAAATATTTCGAGTCAGAGGAAGATTCTAACTCTGAATCAAATCCATAAGGTGGGAAGTGGATTATATATGTCAAACCCACTGCCACTGTCACTACCATCAAATTCGAGCCAAGCGAACCAGAGGAAAGGGAACGCCTCTTTCACTCACAGATGTCGGTAAAGGGGGATCCACTTCCTTTCATTGTCGATAGCGACAATAAGAAGAACCTAATATCAGCAAAGGTTGTCAAGTGGTTGAACCTACCAATGAAACCACACCTGTATCCCTACACCAATGGTTGGCTTCACCAAGGAATAGATCTTCGTGTCATCCAACAGTGTCATCTTCCCTACAGCATCAATCCCTTCAAAGACGAGGTATTGTGTGATATTTCTCCCCTTGAATTTTTTGATGTTCTTTTAGGAAATCAATATTTGTTGAAGCGATATGGTGTTTATGAGTCTATACCCTGCATTGTTATTATTACTTTGGGTAGACAATTGTACAGGATACCATAGGTAGCATCGCCTACTATTATTTCTTTAATATCTTCTAAGTAATGCAGTAAGGTCATTTCACAAACCGGGAAGTTCGTATTCTTTGTGATCCATGCTCACAGTAAGCAGAAGGTCATCGCCACATCTGTAAACTCTACATAGAGCCTCTCTTTGCAGCAGAAGCAATTGGAAGGGATCATGGAAGAGTACAGAGACATCTTTTCCTCACCCATCAGTGTACCAACGCACTATCAAGTCAAGCATCCAACTGAGCTAACCCTCGGTGCACCTCTGCCTAATGGACCAGTCTATTGTCTCTTGATGATGGAAAATGATGAAATCAAATGTCAGATCCAAGAGTTGATTCAAAAGGGGAACATCATACCTAGTTCCTCCCCTTGCGAAAGCCCAATTGTACTAGTGCAAAAGAAAGATGGGACCTAGGGGCTCTGCATTGAGTACAGAGCATTAAACAAAATCACAGTTAGGAACTGGTACCCAATTCCGCAAATTAATGACCTTCTTGACTAACTCAAGGGGGAAATTTTTTTCAGCAAGACTGACTTAAAGTTTGGCTACCACTAGGTTCCCATCAAACCAACTGATGTATGGAAGAAAACTTTCAAATCTAAATAAGGTCTCTTCGAATGGTTGGTCATGCCCTCTGGCTTAACAAATGCACCAGACACTTTCATGAGGTTGATGGATGATGTATTGAGACCTGTTATTGCACGGTTTGTAGGAAGGGTTTAGGTATCTTGAGTCAAGGCTTAAAACCGGCGTAACAGGAGCTTCCCCACCCACTGTCACCTCGATGGGGGGCTCTTTCTATTTAGGATGGCTAGTCCAAGGGAGACGTCCCTAAGCAATCTGAGTTAATGAAGGGCTAAAGGTATAATGGATCAAAGTGAGAGATTCCCTTTTACAGATTACTACCAAAGATGAGATAGTCAAAAGAGATCTTCCACTATTGAGGCACCTGTTTGCGAGACAAGACAAACAAAGCTAGAAAATGTGCTTGCAGTGGGTTAGTATTTCAAAGCATTAATGACTATCTTTAAATATATATATATGAGCAATGATCAAATGATATTATTGACGAAGTCAATGATGGCTAAACAAAGACCAATGGCTAATATTACTCCT
>JASDQU010027717.1:9616-23046 GCA_032191745.1 Picea mariana | reverse complement strand
AATTCATAATTTTAGGATTTAAATATTTGATAGTTAAATAATAAGAATTATAATTATCACATATTAAATATATGAATCTCTAGCTAATGCGGGAGAATGGAGATATGTAATTTATATCCTTTTGATGTAAAGGATCCAACAGTGCCAAGTTTACTTGGATTAATAATTCACACTCTACACAAATGGCTTTGCATTCGTGAACAAATTTCTTGAGAATGTGTTTTATTTCTAAAGGGATTAAAGTCTCGAAAATTTTCATTTCCTTTTATTTTTATACCTTAAAATTATTTGTAAGAGAAAAATAAATCCCTTCGAAGTCTCTCCTATGGTGGTAACATTAAAAATCATACTCAACAAATATTTGTACTATACCTATTTCAAAGTTGACCATTCAAAGGTTTGAGACTAGAGCATGCAAGTAAAGTATGAAACCATTGGAGCGATGACCTAGGAATTTGAGACTTTAAATAAATTATAATATAATATTTATTTTCTCTTCCATGATTGGCCATCGGATTTATGAACATAAAACACAGATACCAATATTGAAAGTCTATTCAGAGTGGATGGGAGGGAGTTTTATAATGAATCTTGAAGTTGTCGGAGTGATTGCACGAGTGTTATAAAGTTTTAAATGAATACATTAATATTAAACCCTACTCTCTTGTGATTGGGGTCAAAGTGTTGACAAGAGTACACATTCGTCAAGTCCGAGTTAATTTAACATTTATTGCATATAATAAATTAATGTAAAGATCAAATCCTTTGGATTCTAGTCGTCAAAGGTATGAGGAGCGTGCTTATGAATGGATTCAAAAATTAATGTGATCTATAATATAATATTTAAATATATTATTTTTCCCTTCTCTCCCTATATAATTATATATATGTTAAATTACGTGGAATTTGGTGTGGAGTTGCATGCTGAGAGAGGGCAGTGAATTATAAACACCAATTGAGGTTAATCAACTTAAGTATATGTTGGCCTAATTAACCTTATCATGTTAAGTGGTCAATTATATAAATTAATTAAGGTTAATGAATTTAAGTTTGTTATGGCCTAATTAACCTTATCCTGTTATAATATAATTACTTATAATTATCTTATGAGTAATGATTAAATTAGTACTAAACTACTTCTAAGGGGAAGAAAGAAAAAAATTAAATACCCATTACTTACCGGGCCATAATTATTGAGAAAATTATTTGGCTAAGAGAAAATTTCATTTACAGGGATAATTAGTTAGTGAATACTAATTATTCCTAATAATATTTAAGTAATTGGATACCAAAGTGAGATATTCTACGAAATATCAATGAAGAATTTTAATTGGTTCATAGGAGAGGTAATATTCCTCTATGCCTTGGGCTTGGGGTAATGAGATTGCATTAATTGATCAAACTCCGAATGAATGGCATCAAGAGGGAATGTTCCTCGATACCATATTCGTTAAAGGGAAACAAAGATCATGTCGGCGATGAACGGTTATAATCCTGAGTGAAATGAAATTCCACCGTGGCAATTTAAGCTAATGCCCCTTTGGAACAAGGGTGTCACCACTTTAGTTGGCATGGACACTGAAATGTCACGAGGTTTCCACATGGAAGTAAGAGATATTTTTCCTATGAAAACTTGAAAATATTTGGAGGTTCATAACTCTTGTCATTGGAAATATCTTGATCTCCAAAGAGGTACTTATGGGTTGGGTGTGTGACAGAGTGGTATCAGAGAATACAACAACACTTGTTCTTCTTGCGATCATGAAAGAGTTAAATAATCATTTTTTATTAGAAAACTTTTAAAGGGGAGGGAACCTTACCTTACACTTTCTATCAAAACATGATTCAAGCACTAGGCATGGATGGGCCATAAATCAGTCACAAGACTCATATAGCAAGGCCAAGACGTGCTTGTTAGACAAGTTCCTTTGCATTGGTATGAATTTATCTTTTATGTGCAGAAGCGCCTTGAGGGATGATATTGTTGCTTTGGTAGAATGATAGATAATCCTATAGGAGTGGGATTATGATGATAGGCACTAATAGCAAGGCTTGGATGAAAATGGATTGAATAGGTTGCAAGGTTTCCTACAAACATTGGCTTATTAAGCCTTTGGTAATTACAATTGCTTCTTAAATAAGGGATTAGGCCTTATGAGTACAATTCCCCATGTTTAGAGGCATTACAGAAATATGTGAGGTCAACTTACTTGACCTGTCATAACAAAAAACATATTATTGGGATAATTCCATTTTTGAAAAATAAAAAGGAGTCTGATGGAATGAGGACAACCCTTATGGAAGAAGTGGAATATGTCTGCACTAAAGGCATGGGTAAAATTATTTGTGAATATAGACTTATTATAGGTTGTCATTGGATGTAAAATATGGTGATGTCATACATCATATAGTTGGTGGTGATCTGATTATAGAATCATAAGTAAGATGTCGAGGATATTGATTGTATATTACACTATGAGGATAACATAATGGTTAATGAAATGTTGATCCAAAATGTGGTAGATGAAGTTTTGGGGAACTTCTATATGACCAATGGGTCGGGATGACATCCAGAGGTAGATGGTAGCCATATAGATATGACTTGGTATATTCAAGTAGTAGTGAGAGGGAATCTAGAAAAGGATTCCCTTAATAGAAAGGTTTGTTGACCAATAATGGTTTGAGGCATGCAGAGAAGCTATATTAGCTGTCTTGTTTCCATAAGCACTTTTGAAATTTCCCAAATTGTATCTCTGGGTTGTGGAATGTTTTTATAGCAATTGAGGCGAGAGTGTTTTCTTTCTCGTTGTTGTCATATAGAAAGGGAAAAATAATGATGAATATGTTTGGGAGACTTTCCATGTGAATGACTATAAGCTCTCAACAAAGATCACAACATAGTGTCAAGTATTCCCATGATAAGTGTGATAAGGATGGATGTAGGATCTCTGGGAGGAAGGATATGAAATTTTAAATTTCCACATGTATGAATGGCATGGAAAAAGGTAGAAGTAGTGAGCTTGTATGATGAATATCTATCTATGTTTGTATATTCTTGAGTTCATGGATTGGCTACATTATAAGGTTTCTTGATATGAAGATTGATATTAAGACCAAATAGATATGAATGAATGATAAAAAAAAAATGTGCAAGCGATGCACATGTATGATGTATGAATATAATTATACTAAAGGCACGATGAGACTGCCTGAATAAGTGAATTGTAATGAAAGAATTGTTTTTGCTAGGATAGAAAAAATACCATGGATGCATGACTGAGTCTATTTTGAAGAGTTGTGACTATTTTTATATGAATAATAGCTTGAGGGGGAAGTGTTCCATTTCCTTAGGAAATGATAGTATAAATCGATGAAAGAGTAAATGTGTAGAGATGATTTATGATCATGATAAAAGGCCCTGATCAGTCTTTTAAAGGCTAGATGTAAATGGTTATGAATAATCATGAACTAACTAAATTTCAGTAGATATATAAAATAAACTATAAGTGTGCCTACAGTAAACACACAATATATTCAAGCATACAACAAGAGAAATATACACGAAAACATAATAGGATAATGTGCATAAGCAATCCAGAATGCGTCATAAGAATGCAAATTTATATTCCTTAGGGAATATTTGGTAAACAATGAAAATGGTAAAGCTAAAGTTGACTCAAGGTTGAGGCCATCAAATACAGTGATAGATATGGAATAAGGAAGTTGCATGTTGAAGGAGTTCTATGTGGAGAAACTATGTAAAAACTTTGTCAGGAGAACAGAGTCACAACCTTAATGCTTGTTGATAATTGAGCAGTGATTTGAAAGCCCATATATATAAGAATTATAGATTACATTCTAAAACATAATGCATGAATTAAATACTAACAAATGAATACATAAAATTAAGATAAATAAATGGTAATGTGCAGAGTGCACAGGTTCATAATTCATTGTGAACAAAAATCTTGTTGTTGTAGCATGTTGATTTATCCAAGAAGGTTAAGGTGAACTTAACCAAGACTCCTCAAGAAAAAGATCATGGAGAGACTAATATGGAGTAAATTACAGAAGCAAAGAAGGAGAAAAAGAGGAACATTTTTCTCACCTTAAAACTCTAAATTGCTTAACAGATTTGGAAGTCTTAAAAGAACAGTTGTGGAAACAAGTACAACTAGTGAAAGGAAAATGAACAAACATGTATAAACTTGACTAAAGCCATGGATGGGTAAAGGCATCAAGGCCTTAGGATAGTTCACTTAAGCTGAAAAGTCTAGACTGTGTAGAAGGAGATGGAAAGAGGGAAGAGTCCCTTAACTCCTTTTATTGGTGTTTATTGTGTTCCTCTAGGATGGGAAGCCGATATGTTTTTTGTGTGTGAGTGTTTTAGCATGAAAATGCTATTAACTATGTGACTGTAGAGACAACTGTAAATATGATTTTGTTTACACTCATGAAAACATTAAGGGTAATGTAGTAGAGTGCATAGAGATATGTTGGGGAATATATGAAAATGTATTATTGAGTCAAATGATATGATACATGCATTTTTATTTTACATGATGACTGATATATTTGTGATGTATGTCATGTGTAGAAAGAAATTGAAATTATTGGGAAAGATCATTACCAATGATGGAAAACCTCAAGAAGAGGATGAAGATGAGAAGGTTGTTGTTGAAATTTGTCGAGGTGACTTTAAAAGTGCCCATAAAGCACCACTCATAATGTAATATCAGAGAGAGTGTTAGAAGCCATAACATGTATACAAGTGTTCATACCCATTAGGCATAAGGTATGAAGGGATTGGGTAAGAATCCCTTCTGAAATGTCTTATTATTTCAATGATATGTAGCTGAATTTGAGTGTTTGTTGGATGTCACTGATACCTAGGTAGGGTGTGATTCATGAAAAGAACCTGAAGAATAGATAATGTGATCTCTAGTAGTCAAGAATGATTGGAATCCTTGCAAGAAAATTTATGAATCAATAGTGTCATGGGTACATTGACCAATCAAGAGCGATGGGGAAAAAAGGTGCTCATAGGAAACACATTGAATTTAATGCATTGAGGAAATACATGCTTGCATAAGAGGGTATACAATAGACTTCTCATTAAGGAAGGAGGACCCTCCAATACTCTACCTGAATTGGAAAGGTGTTAAAGAAAGGAAGTGGGTGGCCATGAGTATTGGCACCACTAGTTACTAGTAAGGAAGGAATTGTTTAGATGCAACCATATGAAACTTGGGTTTCGTATTATAAAATGTTAAATTGAGGACATGATGAACTTGTAGTAGGAAGCATAGTTGTTTTCATCTTGTAGATTACAATGACATTCATAGAAAGGCTACATTATATGTACAACACACACATACTAACGAAAGACAAGAGAAATTGGGAAGGTAAAACAATCCATTGTTTATTCCTTATTTATGAGTATAAATACATAGGGTAAATGGTTGGAGTGGTTGTATCTGCTCCAACTAATCATTAGTTACCATTTGTTACATGTCTTTTCTTGGATTTATCCTCTTTATTACATACATTTGTGTATTAACTCTAATGTATGATGACAAGGGCCTAGAAGCCCCTACAACATCTCCCTCATGCTCAATTCCTTGCTTGTCCCAAGGAATCGTGCACCAATGTATTGGGTCTTTGCTTCTACAGAAGTATCCTCATTGTGTACCACCCATGCATACCAGTCTGCATAAGTAAATCTGCCACAACAACCGCCAACTGTATAGGGTGATAGACATTTACAAGGTTTTTTGTGATTAGTCTCTACCATATCTGAGTGACTATATATTACAGGTTTTAATCTCCTTGATCTCCATGTTTTGCATTCCTCATCAAGATTCACCGTGGTTGTTGTTATTTCCAAGTCGGTCGCTCAATTCAAACCTAGACGAGTCACATGATCTGTTAGGTCGGTGCTCTGGGAGGATGCGTTATAGGGGATTAATGAGGGTCTGTGCCATAGCCACTCATACCATTCTTTTGTGGTCATGACCCAAAAAAATATGCCACATATCTTGTACTTAGGGGATCAATCAATTCATTGTTCTCGTCATCATCTTTTCTTTAAGCGCTTTGTGTGTGTGTCTAAAACATCTCTCTTGAATTCCTTTTACCAATGCTTATCATAAGTGTTCTACTCACTTTGGTGTTGCAAAATTTTCCTCTTTCAATGCTCAATATTTTATTCAAGTGCTTAGCCACTGCACTGTTGTTGATCATCTATCACTTCAATTCTCTAGATTCTTGGATTTTTATATTAGGTATGATTGACCTACTCGAATACACTACAAGAAATTTTTCCTCACCTTGACTTCCTACTATAGATTATGTGTCGACTGATGTCAGTGAGCAGTTGAAATCGTCCACGAAAAAATCAACTTTCATTACATGACTGGAGGGGATCACCTACCTTCAAAGAAGATGCACTTTTAACCCCCTCCTTTCTACTTTGATTCAAATTTTTCAAAATATCTTGAAATTAATACAAACACCACTTTTTTGTTTTTCGATTAATAGACTCAACTCAACTAGACAAAGTATGAATGGACTTTAATTGATTATGGGTTGACTCAAATATGAGTTGGTTCGCCTTGACTCAAAATCGACTCTAATGAATTACAATAAATTGTTCATCTAATACATAAGACTCCATGTATTATATGTATTTTACATCACTTCCATATTTATTTTCTCATACACCATAAACAATGCATACTAATGATTTTTTCCCTGTCTCATCTAAATTAAACTTATTTTGTTGATGCATTTCTCTGACTATGACGAGAGACTTTGTAATATATTCACTTTTGAACACATCCAAAAGCTCACTTAATATTGTTTGATTCCTTCCATGTTCTCAACTAGTAGATCTACAATTACTCCACTTAGATGATCATTTTACTCGAATATAATTTGAAAAAATTCGATCATGCCCCTCTCGACGTTTGTTGGACTTATAACCAAGAATGCATTTAATCCAATTAAAATCAAATGATTTGTTTATAGCTGGTTGGTAATCCATTTGTTGGCAATTGTTTCAAGTAATATAATGATTACTTCCAAAGTTGAGGACACCAATATATATATATATAGAGAGAGAGAGAGAGAATCTGATAGAAAAAATACTAGCACAGCCGCTAACTCATGGCTGGTGAACACCGAAAGGTGGCTTACCACTGTTAAACTTTCAACTTAGTTAAAAAAACCCTAATTAACACAATAAAGGCCCATGAAAATTCTTTTATATTTTTTAATCAGGTAGACGTGGCAATAAGTTAGTGAATACAGTAATTTTTAAACACGATTAGGTAAATGTGAAAAATTAGACATATAAACGAATGTCTTTATAACATCTCAGAAGTTAATGGATGAAATCAGAGCCATTCATTTATTGTGATGACTAAGAATATTCTAGGCATATTTAATCTCGTCCATAAAAAACATATTAAGAATTAAAAACCTATTAAATGTGCCCATTGTCAATAGGTGTATTCCTTTCTGCGTAATGAGAATCAATGTGTAGTCTATTGTACATGTCGTCGATCGAACTCGACCAAGAACTCAACGGTCTGGACTTCAACCTAGAAGTCAATGACGTCAACTTCTGCTAGAATATTCAATTGCAATCTTGACCTCAACTGTTTTTAGTTTCCTCAGCTCGGACTAGTGGTTATTTCATTCGACCACCAATCAAATGATTCAATCGCTAGTCAATTTATTTGACCATAAGCTCTATCATCACAGAGGTTTTCATTCTAGTTAGAAACATCCAGTCGAGCGACTTGCAACTCCCACAACGACTGTCTCCTGGATTCATTTAGTCCACTGTGTATTCATTGAGCATAGTTAAGTTGTATGGTGTTTCCTTCAAGCAAGAGTAATTTCAGTACATCACCCTCACCAACAATTTCTTTATGCTCTTGGTAGTGACGGTGTGTGTATATTTCTACTAAATGCAGCAGGATTATCATGAATAACACGTACACTAGTTGATATTGATGTGCTCGGGGTTCAACATTTCAAATACCAGCTTTCAACCATCATTTCTTCCATTTATTTTTCTTCTAGAGTTGGCGTAGAGGTTGAACAATAATCAATGAGCAACAATTTTTCCAACATCCATTAACAACGATCAATGAGCAGTTTGCAAGTTTTTATCCTCTTCTTATTTCTCCACTAGCATCCATGAGCAACAATCAATGCTCTTATCTCTCCATCAAGTTCAGACCACCCCATCTGTTGTTGTCACCCAGCCGGATGAAGGAGGCAAGAACGCCAATTTTGTAATCTTGTATATTACAACAACTAAAGGTAAACCAATCCATCACGTATTCCTTATTCATGATTATTGATGCAGGAGCATCGTAAGCAGCCAGCCAAGCAAGCAACGTAAAAGGTGGAAGACAATTGGAAGACCTCCAGCGCACGTTTTTGAAATGTTTTTGAAGCATTAATGTAATGGTTAAAGGGAAGCATACTTGCATATTGTAAACAGATCATGAGCGATTCGCTCTAATATGTATAAGGTAGAGGCATTTATGCATAGTTAATGAAAGTAGGTAGGTCTGAATTATAGATTAGATAATTTAGAGAGAAAGAGGGAAAAAAGATATAGACACCCTAATCTTTGTATCATTGTATCATTATAACATTAGCAGAGAGATGTAACAGAGAGCTATAGAGAAGAACCCATGTACAGAATCTTTGAGTTAATATATGAAGCTTTGAATCAGACTCATGGTGTTATGATGTTTTCTGTGTATACATGTTGAATGGTATGTTGATAGTTGTTTTATTCTCTCTGTTATGCATTTACTTTGATACTAAGTTGAATGTATGATTTCATATTAAATGTTTGAAGTCTGAGAGAAGAAAGAGAATGAGTTTCAATTGTTTCTCTTCCTGAGAGAGAAGTTCCTGCAAGGAGTGAAGTGAAATGTTCGCAAGGAGTGTGTTGACAAAGGTTCAGAGTTTATCTCTGAAAGCTCAAGAGGGATACCGTTGCTCTCATTCCACCAGAAATGCAAGTGAAGCACAGGAGCCGTGCAAGGTGTGTGCATGATAGCTGAGTCCTTAGGAGTTATTAACTAAGGTGGAAGAGAGAAAGACTGCTTTCGCAAAAGGTGCACAGAGTCGAGAGTTCAAATACGCAGAAGTATTTGAAGGTCTGTCGGAAGGAGTACGAGCAGAGGCCCTTTTTCAAGGCTTGAATTTACCAGAGAAATCTCATAAGGGGTAGTGCCTTTGAAGTGTTCAAAGGAAGGTAGGAAGAGGAATCTTTGTGCAGAAGGTTAAATTTCAGTGAAGGAACATTGGTTCGTTCCATAGAGATTCTTGAGGGGAGAATCGAACGGTCGAAATTCTCTGTGGAGAACTCACAAAATAGCGAGGACCATAGGATCCAGGAGAGATGTAGGGAAGATAAGCATTGGATGAATCCATCCTTCGAGAGGAAGGATCCAATGTGGACCGTTGATCATGACTGCTGAAATGTCGAGATCATTTCGGCATTTCGGGTGTTGTAAGTCTGAAGTGTGGACGAAGCCCTTGGTCACTTGAACTCCCAAAGAATGAACTGGATTTTCGTGTGTAGAGGCAAGGAGCAGAATTTTCGGCATTTCAAAATTTCAGAGTTCGGCATTTCGGGGGTCCTGATGACAAGGAGCTAGGCCTAGTAGAGAAGAAATCTCGAAGTCGTGAGTTGCGACAGAATTTGATGTGAATTTCAGGATTTTGGTAATTCAGAATTCGGAATACTGGAAGTCCTGATGACAAGGAGCCCAGGGCCTTTATATTGAAAAACCCAGAGTTAAGAAACCCAGAAAATTCTTGAAGTGGAATTTCGACATTTCAAGGATTACGGTTTCGGCATGCCCGTTGACAAGTGTTTCAGGATCGAGAGTTTCGAACTCTCGGTACCCGGAAGCCTGAAATAACATAAGCCGTTGATTCCATAGAAGGCATTGCTTTGGAATTCAGGGTTTCGAAGTGATAAGGGAACGATAGTCGAAGACTGATTCAAGTTCTAAAAGCTTGGAAAGGTGACAAGTGGCAGGAATCCACGTCAGAGACCAAGGACAATTGAGAGGACAGGTGGCAAGTTTTCGTCAATAGTCAGAGTCAGACTTCGTTGACCATTTTGGGGTTCGAAGGTTGGAGAGTTAAGAAACCTCACGTCAGGATTCGTGAAATCACGAAGTCCGAAACACCGAAAAAAGTGAAAAACCTGTTGAGGAGACAAAAATTGATGAACGTGTCGGGATTCGACAATTCGATACTTTAGGAGACAGGAGATTAGGGTTCCCTATTCTAGAATTCCTTAAGTCGTGAAACATGATACAGAAGTAGAAAAGGATGTGGCCAAAGACTTTGGTGTTTTGGCATTTCAGGTTTTGGCAGGTGGAAGGGCTGAGAACCTCTACAACAGGGATTGCGAAATCATGAAACCCGAAGTCCTTTGTGGCTTGAACAAAGGGGTTGATTTACCCTCGACGTGGTTGTAGTGAAGATCTTGAGCAGATCTCGACCTGAGGGTAGGGGGTCTACTTCAGTTATGGTATCAGAGTGCAGAACAATTTCTTTTCTTTCTATAGCAGGGGAAAGGAGGAACATTTTCAGCCATGTCGCCAAGAAAAAGAGACAGACCAATGCCTGATCCAGTAGTGGAAAGAGAAATGTGTGAACTACGTGCTAGGCTTGATGCCATGGAGACAACACAGTGGCGCACGGTTAATGTTGGGGATATCAACGAAGCTGAAAGTGAAAATGAAGCTGGACATGAAGGAGAAGAAGTGGTAGTTGAAGATGTTGTGGATGTATTCCTATTTAGGGCTATTGCAAGGATAGGTGCCAGAGAAAAAATAAAGATTCCCATGTATGAAGGGAACCTAGATGTTGAAGAGCTTATAGACTAGATTAGGGCTCTGGATAAGTACTTCAACTATGAGGATGTCGAGGAACACAACAAGGTCAAGCGCACTGTCACAAGACTTAAAGAGCATGCAACATTATGGTGGGATGAACTATAGGCTGACAAACGCTACAAAGGCAAGAAAAAAATGAAGAGTTGGGATAGAATGGTTGCGAATATGAAAGAAAAATTCATACCCAATGATTATCAAATCACTCTATTTCGAAGGATACAGAACTCGAGATAGAAATTGATGACAATGAAAGAGTACACTGAAGAATTCTACAAGATCAACCTCGTGGCAGGTCATCAACAGAGCGATGATGAAAATGTTTCCAAGTACATGAATGGTCTGCGATATGACATTCAATATGAGATGAGCATGATGATCATTAGGAATGTAGAGGATGCTTATCAGATGTCTCTGAAAGCTTAAGAGAAGCTGATCCAAAAGCAAGGTCAAAGAGGCAGAGGTAGAAGTCAAGCCAGAGGCAAAGCAATTACCCAAGACATAAGTCATAAATCTAAAGAAGAAGGGAAGAAACCTCAAACCCAAATTGAGAGAGGAAGAAGCTCACAGAGAGGATAGTATGGTGATACAAAAACTTTTCCTCATACTAGAGGAAGAGGAAGAGGCGGAGGAGGTGAAGTGAAATGTTTTGTTTGTGGGAAAAATGGACATAAATCTTATGAGTGTCCATATAGGAGGAAAGAAGGTGGTGAAACTCACATTTCCGAAGCACAAGGACTGTATGTTGAGGCAGAATATGCTAAGGGTGGAAGATGCTTGATGATGAGGAAAGTTCTCTTAACGCCAGAGAAGGAGACAGAGAACCCAACCCAAAGGAACATATTGTTTTGGACTTCTTGGAAGACCAAAGACAGGGTATGCAAGGTTATAGTGGACAATGGTAGCACAAACAATCTCATTTCTACAGAGATGGTAGAAAAACTGGAGTTGGAGACTATTGTACATCCAAGCCCATACAGAGTCTCATGGCTAAAAAAATGACTTCAGGTAAATGTCACTAAACAATGTTTAGTTGAATTCAAAATAGGGGGATATAAGGATGAAATAGTGTGTGATGTCATTCCCATGGATGTTTGTCATCTATTACTCGGTATACCATGGCAATATGATAGAAATGTAGTTCATGATGGGAGAAAGAACACATACACCCTGGAGAAGAATGGGAGGACACATATGTTGTTGTCGATTAAGGATAAAGAAGTAAAAATAGAGACAAGCAACACTGTACTTCTCATGAGTGGGAAGGAACTTCTTAATGAGATTAAGAAGAAGGAAGACACACAATTTATTGTGGTCAGGAAGCCTAGAATTGTTTTGACTAGTACAAGAGTGGATGATTTAATAGAGAAAATCCATAAGTTGCTGAGAGAGTTTGTTTATATAGTAGTGGAAGAACTACCTTTTTCGATCAGAAGTATAAGTCATCAAATTGATCGTATACCTGGAGATAGTTTACCAAACAAAGCAGCGTATAGGTTGATGCCACAGGAGAATGAAGAAGTCAAGAGACAAGTCCAGGATTTAATGGACAAAGGATTGGTTAGAGAGATCTTTATTCCATGCGTTGTTCCAACAGTACTCAACCCAAAGAAAGATGGAGGCTAGAGGATGTGTACAGACTCAAGGGAAATCAATAAGATTACCATCAGATACAGATTTCCATTACCAAGGATGGATGATTTGATGGATTGCTTGAGTGGAGCAAAGTTTTTTTCAAAGATTGATTTGAAAAGAGGATATCATCAAATTCAGATGAGATAAGGTGATGAATGGAAGAAAACATTCAAGATGAATGCGGGGCTGTATGAATGGCTTGTTATGCCATTTGTCTTAACAAATGCCCAGTACTTTCATGAGAATGATGAATGAAGTTCTGAAGGATTTCATAGGAAAATTCATCATTGTATATCTTGATGATATATTGATTTTCAGCAAAACAGAAGCAGAACACTTGAAGCATTTAGCTACAGTGATGAGGAGATTGCAGCAAGAGAAATTGCTGATAAATATGAAGAAATCAACATTTATGATGACATAACTCATTTATTTGGGTTCTTTTATCTCTGCAAATGAGTTGAAAATGGATCCTGATAAAGTAGAGGTGATTAAGAATTAGCCATCACCAAAAAGTGTGTTTGAAGTTCGAAGCTTCTATGGTTTAGCTAGTTTCTAAAGGAAATTCATTTGAACTTTTAGTGGGATTAGCGCACCAATGATGGAAACAGTGAAGAAAAGACACAAATCTTTTCACTCGACAGAGGAAGCAAAGAAGAGTTTCAATCTACTGAAGAAGAAGATCACTGAGCAGCCAATATTAGTGTTGCCAAATTTCAGCAAGACGTTTTAGGTCAAGTGTGACGTGAGTGGATATACAATTGGAGCGGTCTTGAGCCAAGATGACAAGCCGATCGCATACTTCAGCAAGAAATTGAATGAAGCAAAGATCAAATACTCAACATATGACAA
>JASDQU010027714.1:0-15134 GCA_032191745.1 Picea mariana | reverse complement strand
TTGGAGGTTGCCCCCTCGAAGAGGCCTGTGAACATTGCTTTCCGAATCAAAGTGCTATTTCTATTGCTATTGTTATATCATTTCTGTGTATTGTGAAGATTATGTTGGATATTTTACTGTTATTCTGCCATTTCTAGCATTTTATTTCTGTTCTGCATATTTTATATATCTGGTATCTTGCACTTCAAAAACATAGAAAATATTCTAAGTCTGAAGAGAGTAAAATCTCAGGAGGAAGAGCATTGACGAGCATTGGATCACGACGAAGAATCCCGTGGACCATCCGATTTGAGGTAGGAGCATAGGCTTTAACACTGTATAGATCTAGGAGAGGAGATCTCGAAGATCTGAATGAACGATGGAGAGCTCTCGAGGAGAGTCGCAAAACACCACAAGTCATTGGATCAAGTGGAGTTGTGAGGAGGTTAGTGATGGGGAAGAGATTTGACCATAAATTTGGAGGGAGTTGTGAGCCGTTGATCAAGCGCCTCGAGCTTTCGACATTTTAGCAACTGGGAGTACAAGGGTCAACAGTGTGGGACTCTCGACTGGTGGAACCCCGAAAAGATTGGAGCCATCAGATCTTCAAGGTCCTAGAGTTGTTGATCTCTAGTGGGGGAGATTTCATGGTTTCAACGACTGGGAAGAGGACTGGACAGCTCCGTAAGACACGAAGTTGCGAAACATGAAATGCTAAAATAAGCGTAGCCATCGATCCAAGAGAGATTTGAGTCGTAGATCTCGTGTCATCGAGATTTCGGCATTCGGGACTTGGAGGAGCCAAGGATTCATCGTATTGGAAAGCCTGGGGTCACGAAATGCGATGCACCTTTTGGGCCAAGATCATGGTCGTGCCCACGGTCACAAGGAGTGGAGAGCGTGAGCCTAGCGCTTGGTCGCACGAGAGAACACAGAGAAGGATCTATGGATTCAAAGACGAAGGTTCTATCTTGGAACTAGAAGAGACATTTCAGCCCCAAACCAGAAGATCCTGACCAGGAGTTCGCGCAACCCTCAAGAGGGATAGGGGGGCTGCATCACTCTATCGCGTGAGGGATTCCTCTAGAAAAAAAAAATAGAATTTTCTTCTCTCACATCTCTCTTTTATTCTGCCATGGGAGGTCATTCGGATTGGTGATAGCAGTTGTCCTCAAGAGAAACTAGATCGAGACCCAACCCTCTATACCCTGACTTCGTCAAGGACATGCACTAAGAAACAACAAGGAGAAGCCTATTTTGATACCACTAATCTAGATTATTTTGATAATGAAATAAAGGCAGATATATAACAATGAAATGCACTTAAATATTTCAAGAAACAAAGAGATACAGTAATGCACAATTTTTATTAATGAAAGGAATGTACATAAACTGTAAAAATACAGAGTGAATGAACTCGCTAGAATAGTGGCAGCTTATCTCTAAGAATAAATGTGATGGCTATTCTCATTCGCAAGAAGAAGAAGATGATGGTGCTCAGAGTGAGGCTCCAAATTCATTTTTAACATAAAGAAAATACAAAACCCTAACTCTGAAAGATGAAACGCCAAAAGGTTTACAGGCCTTGATGGGGGTAGTTGATACATCAAATTCATGAGGGAGTAACTTTTTCATACGATCTCCTTTTGGGGTGCAAAATAGCTCATTGGAAAGGTATAATTGAGAAGCACACATTTCGACCATGCCCAAGGGAGAATGTGCATGGTCCCTCAGATGTCAAAAAAATGTCATTTAGGGCCTCAAAATGGCCCCGAAAGTTTGGGACTTGAAAAAATGTAGAAAATATGCCAAGGTGGAAATTTGTATTTAGAGCCAGTGGAATAGGTGGGTGGCCACTGATATCCACCTAGATCAATATCAAAACAATATCAAATTATAGTTATTTTTTTATATTCATTTTCACAATGAGAGAGAATGGAAAGAGGAGAAGGGTAAGGGGGTTAGGGTTTGTAGTTTTCTTAGAGTGTGTACATTGTGAGGAGGGAGTACATGATTCAAGGAAAGATTCATGGGACTACAATGGTGGCGTGAGATCTGGATGAAACGATGGAATCTACCAAAGAAGAAGGATGTACTAAGTTGTTCAAGGAGGAAATGACAAAGGGGTCCAACAAGTCTCCAGGGGACATCACAATGGAAAGGGTACTCAGTGGTGTGCTCATACCTGACCATCCCTAGATAGGAGTAAGAGATGGAAACAAACAAGAAAATATATTGAAAAATGATTATTTAGGAAATATTGTGGAGAACCCCCATTATTAGGTCACTTATCCAAGGGTAAGGGAGTACATATAGTACATGAAAGACCATTTTTTTATTGGACAATTCAAATGAATTTTTCCCTTGGAGAAATCCCTCATAGCATGGGTCAAATCGAGATGGAAATTTAAAGGAGAAATGGATCTAAAGCTTGGATCTAAAGGATTTTTCATAGTAATTTTCTTTTTTTCTAAAGACAGAGACAAAATAATCAATGATGTTCCTTATTTCTTAGACTTGGCTGACCTCCATCTTAGATATTGGAAGGAACGATTCTCACCAGAGAAATAAGACTACACAACAACCTAGGTGTGGATTAGATTATACTCCTTATGTCAAGAGTTCTAGCATTTGGAAACTATCTAAGGAATAGGAAATACTCTTGGGTCCTTTGTCAAACTCTTAGAGATCACCAAGGCCACAAGGTACACATCCTATGCAAGGATCTATGTGTATATGAATGTGGTTTTCATGGTATTAGATTCAATAATCATCTCCTACCAGTACACAGAGTTAGAATTAATCAAAGGAAGATCCAAAGGGAAAAATCAAGATAATTTGGCTTCGCCATCCAAAAATTTTGGTATTAAAAGAAAACCCATACAAAAAAACCCAGGGTGGGAGGAAAATAAAAGGGGATGCAAGCCTCATAAAGTTTTTTAGAAGAGACAGGAGCCTTGTTCATAAACTCAAGCCAAGTATTAGGAATCCTATATAAGTATTTCCAACCCCAACATAAATTTTAATAATGAAAATAATCTCTTGGAATATAAGGGGTATGAATGAACTTTCCAAAAAAATTTCTTAAGAAACAAATTGAAAAAGAAAGAGAAGATTTAGTTTTGTTACAGGAAACTAAGTGTGATAGTAGTATGCTTAGGAGAGTAGGATGTAAGATATGAAAAAACTGTGAGGTGGAATGTATAGAATTTGAGGGCTCCTCAGGGGCAGGCTCGCGATCCTTTGTGACCTCGACAATGTGAAGGTGGATTTTTTCTTGTATACCACAAGAATTCTAATGACCCACTACCAAAAAATGGGATTTGACAACTAAGGTTGTGTATCTAAATCCTATGGTCCACTGACCCCAGTGGCTAAAAGGTACTTCCTCAAGAAAATATTGCACTTGGGATTGATCATGAAAGACCAACAATGGATTATCAGTGGGGATTTCAACTTGATAACATCTCTGGAGGAAAAGAAAGGAGTACGAAATATGGATGAAAAGAATTTGGCATTCAAAGAAGTAGTAGAACAACTATGACTCATTGATGTCTCGTCAAAGGGGGGATGGATCACTTTGGGAAATAGGAGATGAGGATCGAACCATGTCATAGTGTGCCTAGAAATATATCTGTTATCAGGATATTTCTTTCAAGTGAAACAAGGTATCTCAGTAGATATCCACCCATATTATGGATCAAATCATTGGCCCATATCCATCAAGTGAAAAAATAACACGAAATCATGTCCCAAACCCTTTTGATTCAAAAAATTATGGCTATGTCAACCCCACTTTCTCTTGAACATCATGAAGTGGTGGTAGGAACAAGAACACCTATACCGAACAAAGATGTATCAATTTCAACAAAGATTGAAACATACAAAAAATTTCCTCAATAAGTGGAATAAATTGGAATTTAGGAACATCTTCAAAGAAAAAAGAATATGGGAGGAGGAAATGGAAAGAATCTAGGAACAATTAAAGCAAGATGGACACTCCTTCGAACTAAATGTAAAGGAGGAGCAACTTCGATTGGATTTGAATGAAAGGATAATTAGGAGGATATTTTGTACCATCAGAAATCCTACATTCGACGGATCCAAGAGAGTGACAAGAACACACAAATTTTCAATAATTCATTGTTATTGAGACGAATCCAAAACTGCATTGATACTCTACAAGTGGGGGGGGAGAGATCATGGAAAACCATGATGATATAGAAAAAAACTTGTTAAGCACTTCAACAACCTATTAAAAGAACGAGATATCAATAGGGAGGATGCAACAAAAACATAAAGCAATCGATACCTTGTATTGTCTCTCTAGAACATAATTGGGGCCTCATGAGAAAGGTGACCTTGGAGGAGGTGTAGGAGATAGTCAAGTAAATTTTGAAGGGGAAATCACCGAGGCTAGATGGATTTACAACCATTTTCTTCCAATCATGTTGGGATATCATAAGCAGAGTCATATGGGTAGTGGTAAATGAATCACGCTTTTCCTAATTTGTCTTACAAACATTCAATGCCACATTTCTAACTCTCATCCCCAAAGAACGTGAATCAATATCTACAAATAAGTTTCATCCTATCTCTTTCTGTAATTTTATTTACAAAATCATAACAAATGTTATAGAAAATAGACTCAAATGTCTTCTCCATGAAATTATCTCTCCAGAACAAGGATACTTTATAGAAGGATGCTAGATCCTAGATGGGATAGTTGTGTGGAATGAGGCCATACATTCCATAAAATTTAGTGGCAAACCTGACATGATTATAAAACTAGATTTGGCAAAAGCCTATGATAGAATCCACTTGAATTTCCTGGGAGAAATATTTGGGGCCTTTGGTTTCAAATTCTCCTGGATATCCTAGGTTAAACTCCTAGTCTCTTTATCCTTCTTCCCAATTTTGATTAATGTTTCCCCATCATCGGTCTTCAAATCCCCAAGGGTGATACAAAAAGGAGACCCCCTCTCCCCTTACCTTTTTCTTCATCCTCACTAAATTCCTGGGGAGTTTCATGAAACTGTCCCTACCAGAAGGTGCCATTAAGGGATTTCATCTTCACCCCTAGACAAAACCTCTCTCCCACCTTCAATTTTTGGATGACACACTTCTTATGGGCCGAACCATGGTGAGGGAATCGAGAGCCATTCATAAAATACTAAAAGTATTTATGACAACCTCTGGCATACATATATTAAACCTAAATAAATACAAAGTATTTTTCTTCAATACCTCCATGATAATTCAACACAACATACCCCGCATTTTAGGATTCCAATGGCCCTCTCCCACTTCGAAATATTTAGGAGCCCCCCTCATGGAAAAATCCATTCATAACATCTCCTTGAAGGAACTCACTATGAAGATAGAGGAAAGACTGAATTATTGGACTCACCAATTCTCGACCCTACCAGGTAGAATCCTCCGAATTAAATATGTACTAATGGAGATTCCTCTATGTATCTTTTATGTTTTAGCATCTCCAACTAAAATCTTGAAAAATATTCATGCGATACAAATAAATTTTCTCTTGGGAGGAGTGAAAAGGGAAAGGAAATGGGCATTGATAATGTCGGAAAAAATATGTGTCCCTAAATCTCATGGTGGTTTGGTCTTAAAATATCCATAAAATATCCATAAAGAATGGGTCGGGATTTATAAAAAAAGATATTTTGGAGATGGATGCAAAACCTGGAGGGCCTATGGGCTTAGATATGGAAGGAAAAATATGCTAGGGATAGCCCACCTAAAGAATGGATCATATTGGAAGTAATTTGTCTTGACTCTTTGATCTGCAACCATGCCTCAAAAAATTGGGGTTTGGTCCAATAGAAAATATTCTAGGAAATCCACAATGGATAGTCCACACTATTCCGGGAAGATGCATGGGAACATATGCCAATGCTTGGTAAGGAGGATAAATACCAAAAAATACAATAGAGTATGGTAGGGGCTTCTTGGATGAGGGTCTCCCAATACTTGTAATATGATCAGCACCATGGTTAGCATTTGGAGAGGACATGGAAGAATATATAGGTCTGGCGAGTAGAATGGGAGGAAACCACTCATCAGGGTATCAATGCCACCCTGTGAAGCCAATAACTAAAATTTTGGAAAGGAAAAGACATCTTGTGATGGGGTCTGAAAGGAGATGGTAACTTCAAAGTAAGGGAGGCCTACATTCTGGCATGTAAAACAACTAAGGATGCCAAGACACCAGTTTGGGGAAAATTATGGAATCCTACCTAATGGAAAAATATATCACCATTTCTCTAGCTAGTAATTACCATAAAAGATTTAACCTGGGATCACATCATCAAGAGGGGCTATGAAGGCCCATCAATATGCATGATGTGCTACCAATAAGGGGAGATGTTGAACCATCTCTTAAACTCTTGTTGGGTATCCTCTTCCAATTGGGATATCGTAGCCACTCTATTTAGCACCACAAATAGGAACAAACAATATATGAACAAAGCATTAGAGGAAAAGAGAAAAAACCTTAAAAAAATCCCATATCAATAGGATATGGACCTCTTTCCTAATATTTCTACTTTGGAATATGGAAGGAAAGGAAAACAGGTATTTTTAAAAAACAAGAACTTAACTTGGAACAAGTCTAGCAGGGGATCCAGTCCAACATATAGGAAACAATAGAAACTACAACCTGAGTAGAGGAGGAATGGATCCCAATAGGAGAGGAAGTAGAAATATTCAAAAACATGAAATTGGAACAATGTAATAAGCAAAGCACATCATTGAAACTAAGCCCACTAAAGACTCGCATGTGTGATAAATGGGAGCCACCCCCAATTGGCTTTGTGAAATTGAATTTCGACGGAGAATCAAAGGGAAACCTAGGACCAACAAGAGAAGGGGTGATCTTTTGAGACTCGTCAAGAGAAATGTAAGGGATCTTCACCTTTGGTCTCAGGAACAACTCCAACAATGGAGCGAAGTTAGTTGGAATCATCATAGGTCTATGGATAGAAACCATCTCGGGCTATCAAAAACTAATAGTCAAAGGAGACTCTTATATTCTAATCAATACCTTAAAGAAGATAATAAATGGAACACCTTCAAAAAATGTCTTGACCAATTAGAAATATCTCCTTCAGCCTTTCGAAAGTGGACCAAATCATTTGGGAAAACTCAGTTATTATCCCATTCCACATTAGAATGAAATCCAATTTCGTGGTCGATTGTCTGGCCAATGTGGAAGTAGATCAAGAAAATAGAGAAGAATGGTGGCAATTGATGGAGGTTAGCTTGGGGGAATTGAGGGACAACATAACACGTCTATCCATGCCTGACATCTATTTCTTGGATAGGGTGACAACTGTAGGGGTTGGTTGACCCTTGTGGGGATGCCAACCACCCATGTGTCATCATAATGGTCGTATCCCTCCCCCATCTATTCACTGGTCGACTTACATCTGGATGTTGGAAAATACAGATAGTAGTCATACTGAAAATATGACAATTATTTTAGTGGGACGATACTTTAGTTAATGGACATACAAAAGAGAGGTTCTACGACGAAAGTGACATGGATTTTAGATGAGATGATGTTCATGGTGTACCCAAATAGTATAAAGGCGATAATTAGTAGGCAAGGAAGGAATTGGGATCATGGGAGATGAACCAAGTTCATTACTCATGACAAGAAGAGGAGGAAAGAACAAGAATCGAGGAGGATGTTGACGCCCACTATTAAATGGAAGAAACCATGTAGTTTTTACAAGGAAATATACTATTTGGGCCTATACTTAGAGTCTTCAAATACAAGTCCTCAAATGAGTGGTGGTTCTTACTGGAAGCCAGGAGATTTTTGGTCTAGAGGTGCTTTGACACCCTGTGTCATTCACTCATATCCATTTCAACTGGGATAAGGAGGGAGAATCCATTCTCCTGGGACAATAACACTTGTGACAGACCCAAATTACTGGGGGGTTGAAAGTTAGAGATGGTGAAACATATTAGTTTTATGGAATCTACTTGGAGCATAGACGTCATGAAGGGTCATGACTCGACATACAACTATGTGCAACCCATGAGGAAGAGAGGGAAGGGGGAGCTGCAAACACCTATAGACCCGATGGACATAACCAGAGTACTGAGGTATGTTGGAGAGGCGAGAAATAGATTCCACATCCTATAATTAGAAGTGGAAAATAAGGTCATGACCATCGTGCATTAGGCGATTCTCAAGAAGTGTAATAAAAAATTAGATGAGGATATTCTGGTGGAAGTGAAGGACTGGGTTACAAAACCAAGTTAGTCCCAAACCTAGGGCCCTAAATATTTTTTCTTGGAGGAAACCTATTATCTATCCAAGGATATGGTGGCCTAGGTAGTGGCTTAGCACCAGGAAGAAAACAGGTCCACCCTGCAAGTCGTGCAATTTGTTGAGGAAAAAGTCTAGCTTTTCTGTAAATCTCAATATGGGATTTGTTTCCATGAGAGACAAGAGGAAGACATGGTTCCATTGCAAGGTTAGAAGAAGGAACCACCAGCCAGGAGAGGACCAGGGAGTTCCCAATTCGATTGGAGAATGACCAACTAGATCCCAATAGACATCCTAAAGAGGAACCAATCCCGGATTAGGGAAACCAGGGCACTGAAAGACGATTTCAAGCTCAATTTCTCTTATGTTCCCCTTTTTTGAATGGTCTAGATGTTTTGTTTTTTGGTCTACTACTCAATCACAGGGAATCTGTTTTTGATCCCTAGTCTTAATTTTGTAATATCTAAAGCTACAGATAAGAGGAAGTATTTCTGGATCGAGTATAGTAGAAGTCTAGATAAACTGACAATGATAAACTCAGATGCTCTAAAATACCGAACTAGGAGTCTGGTTTCTGACTCGATAGTCTCCTCAATATTTTGACTAAATTTTTGTGTATATATAATAAAAAATCCTAATTTCTTTTTTACTTAAAAAATATATATATAATCAATTTTAATTATTCATTTTATATATTTTAAAATTTATATTAAAATTAAAACATATTAAAGATTATCCTACTAAAAACAAAATAAAAATTATAAAACGATTATAACGAAATCTTATCATTATATAAATTATATAAATGTTATTTCAAATTTCTCATTCAACTTATAAGATAATATAAATGTTATTTCAAATTTCTCATTCAACTTATAAGATGTAGCAATTTAAATTATTAAATTAAATTTATATATTTAAAGAATTAAAAAAAAAAAATTAGAAACGTTAAACTTATAACATATTTTGAAACAAAAGTTCAAAGTAAATTAATTTTTAACATTTGATTTTTCATAGTATATGAGCAATATATAATATTAACTTATTGATGGGTTTACCATTGGTACTCTATGAATCTATGGTATTGGGTGATGCGTGGAATTTTCCCATAGTATTAAGTAACCCATAGTATTTGCCCATAATATTTTATGTGATAGAAAGATATTTAATGGCTTACCTCAAGTGGTTGATGTTAGCTTCTCTTGAACAATTTAATCAAAATTAATAGATATCTATTAAATCTTGGTTTTCCCAATTAAATATTTCCAAAATAATTTTTTAATATCCATGTATATACATGCTTATTGTTATACAATCTCTCTTGATTTTTACATTTTTTTTATAATTATTCAAAATAACATGTATAATGTGATTAGTAATTTAAATGTCAATAGTAATGATTATTCAAAGAAAAGTAACTTGTATGAGGACGGTCACTTTGTTTCATAAAAATGGAAATGAACTCTTTCGTGATGGTGAAAGGACCTTAAAAGATCTTCTCAAAATTTGTGTGTTCTACAAAGAATTTTAATATCATTAAATATTTCACTTTAAAATGTTTTTCATATTATAAAATAAGTTAAATAAGTTTTATTTAAAACGTTTTTCCATATAACATAAAACTTTATTCGATAAAACATAGTCTCTTTTCTCTTTCTCTCTCTGTTTTTTTGTCACGTTTAAGTTAATTAATCTAAATAAAGACATATGCATCTTTGCTATTTGGGCACATCAGAAATAACTTACCTTATTAACCATTTCAATTTATGACTAAATTTATCATCAAGGTAGTGGAGGGGAAGAATGATTTTATTAAATTAAATTAAATTAAATGTGTGAGTAACAAATGAAAAGTTTTAAAAAATCATATAAATATATATTGATATAAATATATATTGAAAAGTTAAAAAAATTATATAAATATATATTTATACATTGATTTATATTTTTATGATCAATGTCTTAATATAAATGTAATTAGGATATAAGTGTGTAGGTTTTTATAATTATTCATAATGTTGTTTAAGTTTTTTGGAGATAAATTATATATAAAAATATTGAAACATCTAATATTTTGAGTGGAGATTTTACACATTATTGAGACAAATAAATAATTAAACTTAATTTTCAATCTTATAAATATTCATCCAAATACTTTTTTTTTTTAATATTCCATATTTAATAAACATTTTTATCTCAAAAAAAACTTAAACAAAACAATTATGATAATTCAAATATCAAAAAATATTAACCTTTCTTAAACTACCAATCCATTTGTCACCCTTGTCTTAAAAAAGTCACAAAAATCATTTAAAAAAACATAAAACTAGTTACCTTGAATCAAATGATAATTAAAGAACACGTGAAAAACATACAACATAATATGGTTGACAAATCCACCTTGGCAAAACATTCACATGGCATGAAGTACCATGTCTTTATTCAAATTACTAAGGTGCTTTTCAAAAAGAGTTGAATGTCAAAAAAAGATTAGTCTAAGAGGTTTTGGAGATTGGAAAGAAGTAAGACACTCTAAACAAACAAAAAAAAGGGTTAATTTTTAAAAGAAAATTGGAGATTAGTGTTTTAATGTAGAAAGAGAATTGGATATTAGTGTTTTATTTTGAAACGATTTGTACATTGCATGTTGCATTTTGAAAGGGACCATGGAAAGGAAAGAAAGATGCTCTATTATAAATTTGGATCAAAGAAGAGTGAATTGTCATGATGTATAGATAAAGAAAAAGATAGTTGACCGATGTAAAGTAAAACAGTAAAGAAAAGACAACATTGCCATTTCCACCCACCACCTTTTAATACCACCCTCTATGAAGCCACCAACCCATATGTCACACTCCATTTAAAAATAAATAAAAGGCTCCTTAAAACAAATAACATAAAATTAATTTTAGTTTTATTTAACAAATTTAAAAGCTTCTTAATTTAAGCTTTCTTTTTTCAAAAAGCATATATAATAAATAATCATTTATTCTATGGTTTTATATAATAATCATTTATTTTATGGTTTTAAATACATTGAACAAATTGGGTGTTCGATTCAAATGATAATTAAGGAAACATGACATACATATAACATCATAAAGTTGTCAAATCTATTTTGACAAAACATCTACACAATATGAAGAACCATGTTTTCATTAACAATAATGAGGTGGTTTTAAAAGAAAGCCAAAAGTTGGTTTTAAAAGAAAGCCAAAAGTTGAAAACATTAATAAGGAAGATTTGGAGATTGAAAAGAAGAAAGGCACTCTAAACAAAGAAGATGGCTGAATTTTCTCTAAGAACTAGAGATTGATGTCTTGCTATGAAAATATTGTGCAATGTGTTGTGAGTGAGATAGTGAAATGGAAATATGCTCTACTATCCATTTTTTTATATCATGTTATACATTACATACAAGATCTATTCTTTACTACTAACGAAATCCAAATGAAATCAATTATATAATTTATCAATGGTTGGTTTTGTAATTGTTGGTGGTTGTTCATCTCTTAGCGCACCTCATATTGTCAATGTCTACATGAAGGTGTAATGATCCATGGTCAAGTTGGATTTCTTTGTACACATAAGATTCTAGATTGGGCTCACATAAGATATTGAAGTGAACACACATAGGTCAATAAAGTTTTCATAAGTTGGATGTTGAAATAAAAATGCACAAGTTGGAAATGGCATGCATGGTGGGAATTTAGTGTGCCAAATTCTACATGTAGGTTTTACGTGCAAGGGGGTGCTACCTATTGACCATGCCTATCATTAGCAATAGGAGGTTATTAGGGGCACTATCCCTTGGACACATGGTGGGTGTTACACACACTCGTTTTAGACTAGTGCACATAATGGGAGAGTGTCTAAATGTTCTTGATGGAGGAAGGAAATGTAGTGGATGGGTGCTCCTTTTGCACCGGTGTGGCTATACTTTGAGAACCCATGATTTCTTTCAAATCCTAGGTCATCCAAAGTCATTGTTGTCAAATCCCAATATGACCAAGAAAAGATAAATTTAATAGAAAGTATAGCCATGAATTCATCATTTATAATTTACACAACATAGACCATAGGCATTCACATAATTATCAATATACAAATTAAAGTGAATCCATATGAAAACCTATTTCCATTATCAACACACACACACAATACCAAAAAAAAATTACTTATTTCTAAAGTCCAATTTATCTAATTCTTAGCGTATCCAATAAAAATATGGTCGATTCCAACTAATATCCTTTGTTCTTGTGCTTTAAATAAAATAGAAATTTAGAAACCCAATTTCATTAAATTTGGAATAATTACATTCTAAGCCCCTTCGAAGACAAGCCAAAAATAGTCTTTCTAAAGGATTTCTTGTAACGTCCCCTCCATTACAACAACAAATAGCGATGTACAAGGGTAAATATTTTTTTTTCATTGGGAATTTAAAATCATCACAACATAATTAATAGAATATCCAACAACACATCATCATAATTAATAACGATGCTCATCAATGCATTAACATATTTAATAGCGACACATGATCAACACATAAACATAAATAGCGACACAATTCAACACATCACGATCAACTGAAGAAAAATACTAATAATGATCAACCATGTCACTAAATATTAAAATAACTACCCACCCAACCTATCATGCATGGTTAGGACCTCTACGACACATAAGCAACTCTTAAGCCCAAGATTCATCCGATTGATTTTGAAAACTTAAGGTCTCAGGGTAGCGACTGTTATGAGGAATAAGGAGGTGTCTAAATCCCATAACCAACTTCTATCCTAAACATCATGACTAGATTCTAGTATCAAATCATGGAATCACACGTAATTAATCTTGTCAATAAATAACATGTAAACAATGACACTACATCTACGCAAGGAAAGAACAAGGACAATATATTATTCACTGCATCATTTCTATGCTATTTTATAACTTGCAACTAGTAGTGCAAGACAATAAACAAGTATCCTAAGCATCTATCATTCCATGACTGTGCAAGAATAATCTATCTTACTTAATCAACTTCAAGAATAATCAAGTGAAATGGGTACGAGGATAATTCACAAGGTTAGATAAGAACCACACAAGTAAAAAAATACCATCTCACAACATCCTCCATTAAGACATAAATCCCTTAACACATTAATTCGCAAATTGTTCAAAATTTACCACGACTTCATTCTCACAATTATTGATAAAGTTACAAAATTTACCACTATTTCATTCTCAATTTATCGATAAATATAAATCATTTTCTCGAAATGTTTTTGTAAGGGAAGCATACATGCACACTTTTCAGGATCAAACATGGATGTTGCGGGCTCTGGATCAGGGTTCGCTCTAGTGTAAACTTTCTTAGGAGCCATGATTTCTGATTCGTACTACTCTACACTACTGATCTTATTCAATGAAGCTACAATTGCATAGTGTAAAGTTGATGGAGGAGGTCTGGAGGAACTATATTATGATATACTAGAAGATTATATGATGAGGGCTACAAAAGATTCCAGAACCTTGCAATACGTAGTAGGATCCTTTAAATCCACTTTAATTGCACTTGTCCTAAGAAGAATCCTCAATTCTCAAATCCTTTATCTACACTTTAATTTCACTTATCCCAAGAAGAATCATCCATTGTCATTTGAGGAACTATCAATGTGATTGTACATATAAAACCATTACCAAAAGTATTTCTAATACAATAAATATTATGTTCCCACAACATATTTATGCAACACAATTTCTTTTTCTAAACCAAAGGTAGATGCATGACACTATTGGTGTAGCACACAAAGAAATGTACACCATGATTCATCCATGAAAATAAAATAAAAACATGCCATCCATGGTGCTAAAAGCTTTATATTTCTATGACTTTTGATAGAGTGAATTGACTTTGTATGAGGTTGATTCTTCTTCACATTGCTTTGTGTCTACCAATGATAAATTGGATTTATGTTATGTGTCTTTCACTATACTAATCAATGATCTAATATCTAGTTTTTTTAATCTCCATAAGGGGATTGAGACCAGGGTGCCCACTTTCATATGTAATTTTTTTTTCCAGTAGTATAAGGTCTCAACAATGCAATGAAATAAGAAAAAATAATGGTTAATTTTAGAGGAATAAAAATTGGAATACTAGTCAATGTATCACACTTCACATTTGTTGTTTATGTTGGAACACTGAGAGGGGGGTGAATCAATATTATCATTTTTCAACAATTAACAGTTACTTTTATATTTCGTTAATTACCACAATAGATAAACGATAGACTTGTTTGTAAAATCAATTATATAAATATAATTAATTGGAATTACAAGGCTTTTATGAATAATAGTGAAGGACACCAATCCTTTTTAGAGCACCAACTCCAGGAGACAAAAATCCCCTTCTTTAGGGCACCAACCCTAGGAAGCACCAACTCTCTTGCTTTTCAGGGCACCAACTCTAGGAAGAACCAAATCCCTTGTCTTTAGGGCACCAACCTCAGGAAGCACCAACTCCCTTGTCTTTAGGGCACCAACCCCAGGAAGCACCAACTCCCTTGAATTACAATTACTTAGTAAATGATATGAATCATTCTGAGCTCCTCCCTTTTGCCCTCACTTCATAAGAATCATAAGTTCTTCTTCTTGGACTCTGCTTCTATTTTGATATTCTGATATAGACTTCAAAGACACTTTCTTCTCACCATTCTTTCTCGTTTATATAATATTCCAATTGGTGTGAGCTATGAAGCATTTGTCCCTTTGTTTGGACCATTGCACCTCTTCATTTTAAATTAACAATAATATCTATTATTATTCAATCATTATTGTGGAGGATTTT
>JASDQU010027712.1:11702-29343 GCA_032191745.1 Picea mariana | reverse complement strand
CCTATGGTCATGGTCCTGAAGAAAGAAGGTTCTTGGCAAATGTGTCCTGACTTTCGTGCCCTCAACAAACTTACCATCAAAGACAAATTCCCCATTCCTGTCATTGATGACCTCCTGGATGAATTGAGTGGAACCCATTTCTTCACTAAATTGGATCTTCGTTTGGGCTACCACCAGATACATATTAAAGAGGAAGATATTCCCAAGACTGCCTTTACAACTCATGAGGGCCACTATGATTTTTTGGTCATGCCCTTTGGCTTGTGTAATGCCCCCTCCATCTTCCAAATGCTCATGAATCATGTCTTCTGTCCTTTTCTACACCATTTTGTCTTAGTTTTCTTTGATGATATCCTCATCTATAGAAAAACCTGGACAAGCCATCTTTCTCATGTGGATCGAGTTCTCCATCTACTCTCTCAACACCAACCTTTCCTGAAATAATCTAAATGTTCTTTTGGTGCCTTAGAAGTAGAATACTTGGGTCATCTGGTTGGAAAAGATGGTGTCAGGGTGGATCCTAAAAAGATTGAAGCTATGCAAGACTGGACTCACCCAAAGACTGTTAAGAGCTTGCATGGATTTCTAGGATTAACAGGGTATTATCGCAAGTTTGTTAAGAATTATGGGAAGATTGCAACACCTCTCACTGCTCTCCTAAAAAAGAACTCTTTCACTTGGACTCCAGCCGCTGCTCAATCTTTTCAAACCTTGAATATGGCCATGTGCACCACTCCAGTCCTTTCCCTTCCCGATTTCATAAATACCTTTGTGTTGGAATGTGATGCCTCAGGGAAAGAAAGTGGTGATGTCCTTATGCAAGAGGGTCGACCTTTGGCCTTTACTAGCAAGCAACTATCTGAAATAAATCTGGGCAAATCCATCTATGAAAAGGAAATGTTGGCTATTCTGCATGTCGTGGATCTGTGGCATCCTTATCTAGTGGGGCAACGGTTCCAAATTAAGACAGACCATCAAAGCCTCAAGTATTTTTTGGAAAAATGCATTTCCTCCCCAGAACAATAAAAATGGGTGACTAAACTCTTTGGATATGATTATGAGATCATTTATAAGAAAGGAAAAGACAATGTGTTTGTGGATGCACTTTCCCAAAAATATGAAGATGAAGGATCCCTTTTTTCTCTTTCATTCATTGTACCAGATTGGCTCTAAGCCATTCGCCAGGAATGGCTACAAGATCCCAAAAGTTCGCAGTTGATCCAGCAATTGCAATCCAATGCTCCATCTTCCCCAAGGTACTCTTGGCTCCATGAGGAACTTCAGTACAAAGGCTGTTTGTATTTAAGTAAACAATCAAAGCTTAAATCCACGGTACTTTATGAGCTTCATACTACACCCACAACAGGGCACTCCGGGTTCACCAAAACCTATGACAGGGTCAAACGTTCCTTTTTCTGGGAAGGTATGAAACAGGACATTCATAATTTTGTAGCTAAATGTGACGTGTGTCAATGCAACAAGGGACAAATAGTCAAATCGTCAGGCACACTATAACTGCTCCTGATTCCACCTGTTATTTGGAAGTATATATCTATGGATTTTATTACCATCTTACCCAAATCAGGAAATAAATCCATCATCATGGTGGTTGTTGATCGCCTTTCTGAGTATGCTCATTTCTGCCCCCTTCAACACCCATTTACAACATCCGTGGTGGCTCAAATCTTCATGGATTAGGTCTTCAAGCTTCATGTCATTTCGCACTCTATTGTTTCTGATCGTGACCCAACTTTCACAAGCAATTTTTGGCAAGAACTGTTCAAGATACAAGGCACATAATTGCATCTTAGCATAGCTTATCATCCCCAGACTGATGGCCAAATGGAAGTTGTCAACAAGTGTTTGGAAACATATTTGAGGTAATTTGCCTCGGAAAATAAAAATCAGTGGGCTCAATGGTTACCCCTAGTTGAATGGTGGTACAACACTTCATACCATACAGCTACACACATGACTCCTTTTGAAGTGGTATATGGACAGAAGTGTTGGCAGCCATTTTGCATTTTTACCCTATCCTATAAGATGCCTACACCAGTGTTTTGCAACCCTTGATTTTCATTGCAATCTTTGAATAAAACGACACTATTATTTTGCGCTTTTGCACACGTGCCTTTGTTCTTGTTTTCACGACTGCAAGCGTGAAAACTTTGATTTCGAAGTCACATTAAAATCATCACTAGATTATTTTGGTTACTCTTGTCTATGCGTTCATTGCATTTCCAATTTAATTATAGTCGCACAGTTGGCAAGATACCAAGATCTTTACTCATTTGGCATTCTGTTGTTGTTAATATGATTTCATTTTTATAAGATTGTGATGATATTATGATGACGGTCATTGAGTCCTTAATACAGTAGTGGTTTGATGTTCTATAGTCTTTCATCAATTTCCTTGACACATTGGTTTCATGAAAACACATTGACGTTGTGGTTAGACCATTGGTGCAATCATTTCATACAACACATATTTGATATGATCGAACCCTTGGTGTTGATTTCAAATAATTTTAAAACTATGCAAACACTATGCTTACGCAAACACCTGAGTCGACTCATCATAGTTTTCATTGGTTGTTTTATTGACATTGCAATTTGAACCACCATATGCGCTATCGGTTGTACTTTGGATATGACTATTTTGCATGGGCTGATCTAGATCCACCACCCTCGCACACTCGAGCATTAATGCATTCCCCCTATCCCAGGTTAACTCTTTTGTTTTTGGGGAAGTCTATGAGCTATTCGACCCTGCGAATACCCTGTCCAAACCCTTGCTCGTTCACCTGGCTCACTGTGCGCTCTTGTCTATGGCACCTGTGGTGCACATTGAGCCTAACAATAGTCAAACACTCCTGCTCTTCGACAATGCTCATCAAGATTTGGAAAATGGTGGCTGGTTGGTGTTTATCCAAAGGTTTAAGGGTTTCAACCTTTCGGTTGCCCAATAATTTTCCCTCACCTTCGACGGATGCAGGGATAAGGTTGGAGACGTACAACTCGAGCTAAATGAGGAATTCTTAAGCTCAGCTACATGGCTAGCAGCTACAGGGAAAAGGTGGTTTAAAAATTCCAAAGTAGACGAGGTGTCGTGGCCACTCCTATTCACGTTAAGGAAGATTGTTTCCTATGATAGAGGTATGCCTATCACTACCCTCAAACCCAGGTGGCACGATCTTTTGGCAATTGTTAAACAGTTTGTGACCTGCGAAGGTCAGTATGGCTTTGTATTTCTGTATCATCTTCAGTTATTGATGAATTTTATAGGCTACCCTCTGAATATGCCACATTATCTCTTGCGTAGTCTATACAATATGTCCAAACGATTCAAGCGTGAGAAGGCTGATAGCAGCCTTTTCCATCACTGCTTGATCAAACTTATTATCGTCCCCCATTTGAGTCTTAATGGTGACTGTTGGCAAGCCTTCCTATCTAGAAATGGCTTTGACACTCCCGTGTCTATCCAGGTGGACAAGGTTGTGGTTATTGAAACATTGGTTGGACCAGCCGTGCCACTTCATATCCTTCTACCCCCTGTCAAACCCTCGAATTGTCCCGACATGGACCTACCCGATACCGTGGCTGACCCATGTGATAAAGAAAATATTAAGGCCGTCAAAAAGCCTACGAGGAAGAAGGGAAAAGGTGACACTGCTGTCAATAGTAAGGGGAAGAAACATGCTCAATGGATATCGAGATGTGCTAGGAACAAACCCAAGCAAAATGTTGACCAGAAGCCAATAGTGCTGAGCGAGGACTTGGAATCCGAAATTGAATGATTCTTGATTGAGGAATACCCCTATTCTCATGGCCTATGCTCTAAGTAACCCTATGACTATGTTTCTAACTTACCTCCGTGCCTCAAAAATGACTCAAACTACCCGGGAATCAAGCTGCACAATGAAACCCCTGGCAAATTGAAAGAACCCTCGCCTGTGATGTCGGAGCCCGATCAATCACCATGTACCCAATGCAATTCCTGGCTTGAACGCTATTACACCGACGTTCCCCTGTTGCAATCTAAGATCAAATCGTTAGAGGAATGGGTGATAGTGTTGTCGAAGGAGAACGATAGGATACAAGCCAACGAGAAGAAACAAGAAACCATCGGTTCGATTGTCTTCAGAAATGTCGAAGCAGCAATGGTCTTTGTCAACTCAAAATTATCATGACTGAGTTGTTTTCCTACAGCCCAGGTATGGTTTTTTCAACATCGATTGTATGATTTGGTTTAGACTAGCTTAGCTGATTAGTTCTATTTGCTTGAATAGATTAAAAACAATTCTGTTTACTTCCATTTACCAGAAATGATTTCGTTTTTCTATTTTTAGCATGAAAGATTTCGATTGGAATTAGCCTAAATTATCTTATTTGCATCGATTCATTTTGCTAAAATCAAACATAGCTATGATGTGGTTAATGTGATTTTTATTTTTCTCAGATTAGTATAAATGATTGATTTTGTTTGAGTTGGTTTGAATTAGGGTAATCGATTGGGTTTGTTTTCGATTAGTTCTCTTTGTTTTTAATAGATTCAAAACAATCCTGTTGACTTTGATTTACCAGAAACGATCCTGTTTTGTTTTGAATAAATATTCTCATTTGGATTTTGATTGCATTCGACCTGCGCAAAAGATTTGTGTGCTAAAATCGTGTAGTTGTGTTTTGATTGATACGATTTAGCATACCGATTGTGTCGGCCCTAAGATTAGTTTGATCCATTTCTTTTGGTTTGATTTTGATACGATTTTACATGTGTGAATTAGTATGGTCTCTTACGTATGCAATGCATCAATATCAGAGTTTGCTTTGATAAATACAGTGCAATCTATTAAATCGAAAAAACAACTCTGTTAGTTTGGATCTAAACGATTCTGTTGAGTGTTGGATTGACAAGACTTCATTTAGATTAAATTTTGTCTATATTAAATTCTTATCAGAGATTTGCTTGATATTCGTTTAGGGTCTGTTTCAATTGAAATAGATTCAAACAAGATTTGATTTACTATCGATTAGCATAGAAGTTGTGGTTTAAATGATTCGTTTTGTGTTCATTTAGCAGTTAAATATTTGAATATATTTCTATTAGCATTTCATTGATTTAAAACGATTTTGTTTTCAAATTAGACCAGCTACAGAATCGCAAGATTCTATAGCTAGTCTTAAAATTTAGATTTTTGTTAATTTTATCAATAAAATATCCTCTAAACTTGTCTATTCTTGTCCACTTTCAGGTGCATACGAATTACAATGATCAATTGGGCATGCTGTGGCAGTTTAGGAGATACTTTAGATATATTTTTGTTTTAGGTTGTTAGCTTGAGTCAGAAATAGAGACTTGGGAAATTATCCCCAGATTTTTTGTAAACTGTTTTTGATAATTCCCACAGGGATGTTTTACCCTGTGGTCTTTAAATACTTGTTATTTTTTGTAATTGACCCATCATCATCACGATTGAGAGAACCATACTATGGATTTATAATACAGACTGGGATGAAAGTTGATGTCTTGTAACAACTTTAGCTTTCAATATATCAAACTTTTATTTCACGTTTTCTTCATATCAGTTTGCAATTAATTATCGACTACTTTAGCTATCATGATTCATTGCATGTTGATGTGAGTTGGTTTATGTGTTATCCATATCTAATGTCTCTTATTTTTTTTTAATACAACAATTACCTCGTTTCAATTTAATGAATAAAGGTTTATCTTCTTCGTTAATTGAATTGTTCTGTACAAATCTTGCACAAGGATTTATCTAACTGCGATGATTTGTAAATTATAAGATTGTTGTAATTTTTTATGTCTTGTTTGTCTTGTCATTTATATTTGAAGAGCACAACTGCTTCCTATTTACAAGAAGCTTGTGGAGAATCTGGTGCGGGTTTCCTCCCACCGAACAACTGAATCAACTATTGCATACAGGACAAACTTGAAGCGTTACTTCAGGTCAGTTTGCTATTTGTTATTTGATAGTTAATTTATTAGTGTTATTTAAGTAGTTTAGATAGATACATATATAGTTCAGATTTATAGTTAGAGTTATTATTTTAGTTGTTTAGCTTAGATAGTTTTTATTTAATTTCTTTCTCATAAAATTATAAAAAATAAAAAAAACAATAGTTTTGTTGTCTTAGGACAGTTTACAAATGATTTTTGTAGGTTTTCATTTAAATCTGTAATCTGTAAATATTGTACATTTGTAGTTATATCTAATTCTGTTGATAATTGAACATTTGATTTCATAGGATTATTATTGTATATTATATAGACAGTAGGCTGTATATACATATTTCATATTTGTTTATAATTTGCTTTAATTGTTGTTTTCATTTAGATTGGTTCCTTAGTGTAGTTTTCTTTTGTTTTCCTAGGACTTAGATCGGCTAACGGAGCCGCTAAACCCATCAGAGTGGATCATCCCAAACAGCTTGGGTTATTTAGACAACCCCGGACCAGATCCACTCTTCCAGTTGGTGAGCGTTCATTTTTGCTCGTCAACAAATGGCGCTAGAAGGAGGGCCTGAAATTTATTAATGGCACGAGGTGGTCGTAAGACTCCTGCACCACCCAACTGCTCACCTATAGTGACAAGAAGCCATTCAAATGACAACATCCCCCCTCAAACATCAAACACATCAAACGACGATCTACGGATCACAGTTGAACTAGCAACCCCAAATCCTACAGGTGGTGATGTACAAGAGATTGTTCACCAATCCCTCTTAAGAACACATAGTGCCTTCACCCGTTTGAGGCAACCAAATTGACCTTTGGACCAACCTTTAGATTTCTCTAATATCAGAGAACAACTCGGAGGCACTAACCTCACTGTGAACCCTACAGATCCAATCCTCACTCCTATTGCAGGAGGAACTGGAATACCACCCTCACCACCTCCATCACCTCCTTCTTCTTCGGGAGAAGAATCTTCTGATGAAGGCAGTTCCCCTTCTTAGCCTTCCACGCTGCATACACCAATGGCCAACCAGAACAATCCTGCTAGGCCTTGGCTCAACCAGGATGCTGTAGCCATACCTGGAGCTCAAAAAACCTTACCCAAACATCCAGAGAAGTGGCTTCCCAAGTTTGACCCTGACTATAAATAGATCACCGAAGAAAAGTTTATGCTAGCCATAAGAATCCGTATTGTCGAGCACGAAGACATAGTCTGTAGGTTGTTCCCCTATACTTTTGAGGGCAATGCATCTACTTGGTACTTTGCCTAGCAACCCCATACCATCTTGTCTTGGGAAAAGTTTGAATCCTGCTTTTTGGAAAAGTTCGGAGATGATAAAACTCCAGAAGTTCTGATTATGGAGCTTTCTAGCTTAAAAATGAACCCAAAAGAGAAAATTAAAGAATTTAATCAAAGATTCTTAACACTTAAGAACTGAATCCCTATGGATTCCATGCCTGCCGAGAATCTTATCATAGCATACTATACTAAAGCCTTGCATCAAAGTATAGGTATTTGGGTTAAACGATCTAAGAAAGACATGTTGTTATAGGCCTTCGAAGAGGCCAGCCAGATTGAAAAATACATACTTAGTTTAAAAGACACTACTAGCAACGAAACAGAAACTAGTTCATCTTCCAAAAAGAAGATCAAAATCCTCCCTAGACCTACTCAAAGTAAAACACAACCTGAAAGCTCTGATTTAGAAAATATAACTAAAGTCGTTCAAAAACTGTCAAATCAAGTCATAGATTTGAAGAGGACAGCCAAAGAAGCTTCCTCGAGCAAAGGGCCCTACAAACCCCCGTTCAGGAAGCCTTTTCCCACCAATCGACCTAATCCTACTACCGAGGGCCTTAATTTAGAAAGTCTGCAATACGCCCTTCAAACAATTCTAGAAGCCCAGGATAACTTGATGCCTCCTGAGATTCCTAAGGAGGTAGTTGAACAACAAACAGTTCAAGAAGAAGAATCCTCTTCGAACATTTTTGGACACTTCTCGGATAGTATCTTCCAAGCTAACTTCGAGACAGTACATCCCTACAATACTAGGAGTAAGACAGCAAACAAACCTTCTTCCGAAAACACTATGAATTTGCCCCCAAAGCTATCTAAACCAGCTAAGACTAAACAGAGTCATGTGAACCCCAACTTAGATTATGATTTAGTTGAAGATCTTAAAAAGTTAAGGGCTAACATTTATGTTTATGAGTTATTAAAATTTCCATTTCTGCTACAAAAAATGTTACAGAACATCGCAGAGAACAACAAAAATGGTAATTCAAACAAGGTTGTTCAGAACAAAGTTCCTCAAAACACTTCCACTAAGAATAATCCTGATCCTCATGATAAAGGAAGCCTTCCTGTAAATAATGTAAATAATGTGGATAAATTAGCTTTAGAAACTGTGAGTAAAAAGCCACAAGCTATCACCCTTAGTACTCGCAGGAATGTACCTCCATTTTTGTTAACTTTCGAAATATTTAATAGAAACATGCACAATTGTATGGTAGACTTAGGAGCGTCATCCAATGTGATGCCATGGTCTATGTGCTAGAATATTAACGCTGAAGTTGAACCGCCCACTTTAAAAATCATCCAACTTGATCGTACTAGTGTTAAAGTTGTAGGCGAATTAGGGAATGTGCTTATAAGATTATCGTCTAACCCCAAGGTTCATCAAGTTATTGATATTATTGTCGTGGATATTCCAGAAGTGTATGGTCTGTTTTTAAGCAGGGACTGGTCAGAGCAGCTACATGACTATTTCGCGACAGATTGGTCTCACCTGTGGCTTCCAGAGAATGGAAAGCCCAACAAGATCAAGGTGAATCATGAACGCTACCTTAAGTTCACGGTCACAGAGTTGAACGATCCCAATGAACCATTTACACCTTTTGCCGATTCATCTGAAATACAAGGGATGAATACCTTTTTCGGCAATTTCATGGCCGAGACTTCAGCTGTCACCAATCCAGAACAACAGTCCGAGATTGTAGCATATGTGCAGCCAACAACTTCTACACAATGGTCTCATGCACCCGATAAAAATCAAATTTGGTCTCTTTACTTTGACGGGTCAAAGTCCAAGGAAGGAGCTGGTGCAGGCTGCGTCATTATTGATCTGGCAGGTAACAAAACCCTGATTGCATGTAGGCTAGAATTTGAATGTACTAATAACACAGCAGAATATGAGGCTTTACTGCAGGGCCTCAGAAAAGATTTAGATATGAACATTCAAAACTTGGCTGTCTTTGGCGATTCCGAAATCGTGGTTAGACAGGTAAGAGATTCTATCCATTGTCTGTCTCCACATCTTAAAAGCTACCAATCCGAGGTATGGAATTTAATGAATAATTTTTCTTCTTTCAATATAAATTCTATTCCTAGATTGAATAATGTTGAAGCCGATCTATTAGCTAACGTAGCTTCCAAACTCTTTCCTGCAAAAGGCTTGTCCCCAGACGCATTCTCCATCGAACTGTTGTTTAGTCCATCCATTCCTGACAACATCACGAATTGGAGAGTCTTCGACGACGACCAACAGATTATTAGCTTTCTGCATATGGAAGAAACTTTTCAAGGTGCGGTAATAGACGAATGTACTCACGATGACAATTTGTGTGATTTCACGGTAATACCAGATCCGAGAACTCCTGAATCTTCATTGGACATGGTAAATTCGATCCCTAAGTCTGTATTTAGATTAGAGAAATTTTACAATCTTCAAGATAAATTCAAAAAATCGGTCAACTGTAAAACCAATAGTTCCTCATTATCATATGAAAAAATAAACTTAGGAACTAATGACAATCCACAGTGCATTAATTTAGGCATGGGGTGTTCTGAACAAGAAAAAGTTGCATTTATTAAATTGTTTAAAGAATTTAAAGATGTCTTTGTGTGGATGTATGATGACCTTAAAACTTTCGACCCCAACATCATACAACACGTCATTCCTATGAAACCCCAGACCTTGCCCTTTCAACAAAAATTAAGAAAAATGCACCCTAAACTCGAACCGACCGTTAAAAAAGAATTGAATAAACTCCTTAATGCTAAGATAATTTTCCCTGTCATGCACACTCAATGGGTTTCTAACCTTGTCCTAGTCTGGAAGAAAAGTGGGGAAGTCCGACTTTGTGTCGATTTCCAAAACCTTAATAGAGCGTCTGATAAAGACACCTATCTTGTCCCACCCATGGAAGAGATCCTTCAATAGGTGTCTGGTTCTGAGAGGCTATCTTTATTGGATGGTTTCTCAGGGTACAACCAGGTCCTAATGTCTCCTCCAGACCAACTTAAAACTATATTCCGCATTCCGTGGGGCACCTACACTTATCGAAAAATGCCCTTTGGATTGATTAATGCCGGTGCCACTTTCCAGAGAGTGATGGACATAACTTTCCGAGGCTTGATCAATCAGTCCTTCGTAGTCTACTTAGATGATGTTATTGTATTTTCAAAAAACAAAACCGATCATCTAGCTCATTTAAGAGCCATTCTACAATGATGTCATAAATACGACATCTCCTTGAATCCTAAAAAATCTATCTTCGTAGTAGAACAAGGTAAACTCTTAGGATTTATTGTGTCAAGCAAAGGGATAATTATCGACCCCGAAAGGACTCAAGTCATCTCGAAACTTCCCCCTCCTACATCCAAAAAGTCTATGCAGTCTTTCTTAGGCTAGATAAACTTCGTGAGGAGATTCGTCCCCAGTTTCTCCAAAATGGTCAGACCTTTACAAAATTTAATTAAGAAAGATGCACAATATCATTGGGGACCCTTAGAAAATCAATATTTTAATGCAATAAAAAAGGCCATAACAGATGCTCCTTCTCTCATGAGCCCCGAATTTTCACAAGACTTTATGCTCTACACTTTTGCTTCTGACCATTCCTACACTACAGTTCTAACTCAAAAGAACGTCAAAAACAATGAAGTACCCATTGCCTTTATGAGCTCTGCTTTCAAAGGTGCAGAACTTAATTACCCATCGGTAGATCAGCAGGCCTACGCTATTTTCAAAGCAGTCAAGCACTTCCGATCTTACCTTTTGAAATATAGGACGAAAGTTGTTGTCCCTTACCCAACCGTCAGGAACCTGTTAGTGCAGAAAGAATTAGGCGAAAAGAGGGCGAACTAGGTTACTTCTTTACAGGAGTACGACATAAAAATTACCCCATCTCAAATAGTGAGAGGCCAAGGGTTATGCAAGTTAGTTTTTGATTCGGCAGTAGGACAGTAAGAAGAAAATGATAGGTCAAACCTATGGCAGCACAATCAAAATGCAATCTGTTGTGCGCAAAACTCTGTCTGTCCCTGGTATGACAATATAAAATTATGTCTTGAACATGGGTCAGCGCCCCATCACCTAAATCCCACTAAAAGAAGAGCGTTAAGATTAAAGTCTGTCTCCTTTCATTTGATTAATGGTATTATGTTTTGTCAAAATTTTGATGGCGTACTGATGCACTGTCTTGAGAAAGACGAAGCATAAAAATTCTTACTAGAGTTGCACGCAGGAGAAGCTGGTGGGAATTTTGGTGGTGACACCACTACCCATAAATTTTTGAGAGCTGGTTATTACTGGCCCACACTTTTTAGAGATGCCCATGCCTTGTGTTGCAAGTGTGTCATTTGTCAAAAATCATCAGGGTGGTTACAAAAACCAGCCTTTCCTTTGCAGCCTGTTTTAGTAGACTCCCCTTTTCAGCAATGGGGCCTTGATATTATAGGCCCAATCAATCCACCATCCTCACAGCAAAATAATTTTATCATAATAGCCACAGATTATTTCACCAGGTGGTCTGAAGTTGTCGCATTAATAAATGTGAATACTAGTCAGGTAATTGCCTTTTTAATTTCGAATATTATCACTCGTTTTGGTATCCCTGACTGTTTAGTATTCGATAAAGCTTCTTATTTTTCCTCTCTTGAGATGAGAGAGTTCACTTTAGAAAAAGGAATTAAATTGAAGTATTCTACCAGCTACTACCCCCAGAGCAATGGATTGGCAGAATCAATAAATAAGAATCTAATAAAAATCATTAAGAGAACGGTATCTGAGAATCACAAAAACTGGCACAATGCACTGTTAAACGCAATCTGGGCTGATAGGGTAACACCAAAAAATGCTATAGGTATCTCTCCTTTCTTTCTCGTCTATGGCAGAGAAGCAATTCTGCCACCACACATTCTTCTTCCCTCACTACAACTATCACATAAAATACAAGAGGAAGACTGTCCCCCTTTGGAAAACTGAATTAATGCTTTAATGAAACTAGAAGAGGTAAGATCCCAAGCTAAACGTAAGTTAGATCAGCATCAACAAGTGGTCAAAAGCTGGTTTGATTCTAACTCTGTCTCTGATAGGAACTTTGAAGTAGGTGACCTTGTCTTGAAATGGGACAAACCGCATGAAGGAAAGGGAGAGCACACGAAATTTCATAACTTATGGCTTGGACCATTTTTAATTGCTAAGAAACTAGGTCCCAGCTCTTTCCGATTGCAGAGTTTAGAGGGACAGCCTGACACCTATCCGGTGAATGGCCAAGCTCTGAAAAGATATTTCACTTGATGACAAACCTTTGTATACTATGTACATATTTTTCTTTTGTTTTTCTTTTATTGTTTTGGCTTTGATCTTTTTCCTTTGCGCTTATCAATTTTTGTTTTTGGAAATACACATACCTGCATGCTGAACTATTCAGACAAAGAAAAAAGAAAATTCTTTCACGGAAATGACCGCTGAAAAATTGTGTAAACATCAATTGTATACTTCTGAAATTTACATCTCTATTGGAAAAAATTGTTGTTTGAAAGAAGTTAACTGATTTCGATCTATGAGTAAAGCCTGTCGCAATCATCTATTATCTTCTTACGCTGTCCCTGTTCCTTAAGGGAATGACTCAGAAGATGTCTCCCTACCTTAGAAGGTTGGTTCTGTAAATAAGCCATCTCTGGATCTTAATGAAGGACAATACTAAAAAAATTTGTTGAGGTCTGTAAAAACTATGCTAAAATATCATAATTTTCAGCGTCACCCCGCTCAATTATATATCCTTAAAAAACAAAATAAATCATTAAAAGAGCTGTGGGAAGTGCCTGTAAACCCGTCGGGATGATGAATAGGTCTGCTGGCAGTGGGTAATTGCATGCATGATGCCAAGACAACTTCGCCGGGGTACTGAACAGGCCTGCTGGCAGCGAAGCAATGTCGGGTATATGAAAATTTGTAAATATGAAACCTCTTAACCTTAACATGTCCTTTATTTTGATCTGGAACTTCTTGGCAGGATATGGATATCAGAATGGGTTAAATGGCAACCCTGTCGAGGCTATGGACACCTGCTGGCAGCAGTGGCTATGTCAACAATATTGGAGATTTTATCTTTAATACCGTTGCTTTGTCAACAATATTGGAGATTTTATCTTTAATATCGTTGCTTGCTCATCTTCAGACTGTTATCAGTTTTCATCCTTTAGACACTGCTGGAATATTTGATCATTGATGATGTTTAAACAATTTTCTGGTTATTTCTGTGAAATTATTCTTGTTACCTTAATCTAAATTTGTTCTTTTGGCAGAGATAACTGCTTCTACCAGTGTGTCACCATTGTTGGCAGCCATTTCACATTTTTACCCTATCCTATAAGCTGCCTACACCAGTGTTTTGCAACCCTTAATTTTCATCGCAATCTTTGAATAAAACAACACTATTATTTCGCGCTTTTGCACATGTGCGTTTGTTCTCGTTTTCACGACTGCAAGCATAAAAACTTTGATTTCGAAGTCACATTAAAATTGTCACTGGATTATTTTGGTTACTCTTGTCTATGTGTTCATTTCATTTCCAATTTAATTATAGTCGCACAGTTGGAAAGATACCAAGATCTTTACTCATTTGGCATTCTGTTGTTGTTAATATGATTTCATTTTTATAAGATTGTGATGATATTATGATGACTGTCATTGAGTCCTTAATACATTGGTGGTTTGATATTCTATAGTCTTTCATCGATTTCCTTGACACATTGGTTTCATGAAAACACATTGACGTTGTGGTTAGACCATTGGTGTAATCATTTCATACAACACATATTTGATATGATCGAACCCTTGGTCTTGATTTCAAATCATTTTAAAACTATGCAAACACTATGCTTACGCAAACACCCAAGTCGACTCATCATAGTTTTCATTGGTTTTTTTATTGACATTGCAATTTGAACCACCATATGCGTTGTCGGTTGTACTTTGGATATGACTATTTTGCATGGGCTGATCTAGCTCCACCACCCTCACACACTCGGGCATTAATGCCTTCCCCCTATCCCAGGTTAACTCTGTTGTTTTCGAGGAATTTTGTGAGCTATTCGACCCTGAGAATACCCTGTCCAAACCCTTTCTCGTTCACCTGGCTCACTGTGCACTCTTGTCTATGGCACCTATGGTGCGCATAGAGCCTAACGGTAGTCAAACACTCCTACTCTTCGACAATGATCGTTAAGATTTGGAAAATGGTGGATGGCTGGTGTTTATCCAAAGGATTGAGGGTTTCAACCTTTCGGTTGCCCAACAATTCACCCTCACCTTCGACGAATGCATGGCTAAGGTCGGAGACATACAGCTCGAGCTAAATGAGGAATTCTTAAGCTCAGCTACAGGGCTAGTAGCTATAGGGAAAAGGTGGTTTAAAAATTCCAAAGTAGACGAGGTGCCGTGGCCACTCCTATTCACATTAAGGAAGATTGTTTCTTGTGATAGAGGTATGCCTATCACTACCCTCAAACCCAGGTGGCAAGATCTTTTGGCAATTGTTAAACAGTTTGTGACCTGCGAAGGTCAGTATGGCTTGGTATTTCTGTATCATCTTCGGTTATTGATGAATTTTATAGGCTACCCTCTGAATATGCCACATTATCTCTTGCGTAGTCTATACAATATGTCCAAACGATTCAAGCGTGAGAAGGCTGATAGCAGCCTTTTCCATCACTGCTTGATCAAACTTATTATCATCCACCATTTGAGTCTTAATGGTGACTACTGGCAAGCCTTCCTATCTAGGAATGGCTTTGCCACTCCCGTGTCTGTCCAGGTGGACAAGGTTGTGGTTACTGAAACATTGGTTGGACCAGCCGTGCCACTTCATATCCTTCTACCCCCTGTCAAACCCTCGGATTTTCCCAACATGGACCTACTCGATACCATGGCTGACTCATGTACTAAAGAAGATATTAAGGCCGTCGAAAATCCTGTGAGAAATAAGGAAAAAGGTGACACTGCTGTCAATAGTAAGGGAAGAAACATGCTTGATGGATATCGAGATGTGCTAGGAACAAACCCAAGCAAAATGTTGACCAGAAGCCAATAGTGTTGAGCGAGGACTCAGACTCTGAAATTGAATGATTCTTGACTGAGGAATACCCCTATTCTCATGGCCTATGCTCTAAGGAACCCTATGACTATGTTTCTAACTTACCTCCGTGCCTCAAAAATGACCCAAACTACCCGGGAATCAAGCTACACAATGAAACCCCTGGCAAATTGAAAGAACCCTCACCTGTGATGCCGGAGCCCAATCAATCACCATGTACCCAATGCAATTCCTGGCTTGAATTCTATTACACCGATGTTCCCCTATTGCAATCTAAGATCAAATCGTTAGAGGAATGGGTGACAGTGCTGTCGAAGGAGAACGACAGGCTACAAGCCAACGAGAAGAAACAAAAAACCATCGGTTCGATTGTCTTCAGAAATGTCAAAGCAGTAATGGCCTTTGTCAATTCAAAATTATCATGACCGAGTTGTTTTCCTACAGCCCAGGTATGGTTTTTTCCACATCAATTTTGTATGATTTGGTTTCGACTAGCTTAGCTGATTAGTTCTATATGCTTGAATAGATTAAAAACAATTATGTTTACTTCCATTTACCAGAAATGATTTCGTTTTTCTATTTTTAGCATGAAAGATTTCGATTGGAATTAGCCTAAATTATCTTGTTTGCATCGATTCGTTTTGCTAAAATCAAACATAGCTATGATGTGGTTAATGCGATTTTTATTTTTCTCAGATTAGTATAAACGATTGATTTTGTTTGAGTTGGTTTGAATTAGGGTAATCGATTGGGTTTGTTTTCAATTAGTTCTCTTTGTTTTTAATAGATTCAAAACAATCTTGTTGGCTTCGATTTACTAGAAACGATCCTGTTTTGTTTTGAATAAATATTCTCGTTTGGATTTTGATTTCATTCGACCTACGCAAAAGATTTATTTGCTAAAATCATGTAGCTGTGTTTTAATTGATACGGTTTAGCATATCGATTGTGTCGGCCCTAAGATTAGTTTGATCCATTTCTTTTGGTTTGATTTTGATACGATTTTACATGTGTGAATTAGTATGGTCTCTTACGTATGCAATGCATCAATATCAAAGTTTGCTTTGATAAATAAAATGCAATCTATTAAATCGAAAAAACAACTCTGTTAGTTTGGATCTAAATGATTCTGTTGAGTGTTGGATTGACAAGATTTCATTTAGATTAAATTCTGTCTATATTAAATTCTTATCATAGATTTGCTTGATATTCGTTTAGGGTCTATTTCAATTGAAATAGATTCAAACAGGATTTGATTTGCTATCGATTAGCATAGAAGTTGTGGTTTAAATGATTCGTTTTGTGTTCAATTAGCAATTAAAGATTTGAATATATTTATGTTAGCATTTCATTGATTTAAAACGATTCTGTCTTCAAATTAGACCAGCTACAAAATCGCAAGATTCTGTAACTAGTCTTGAAATTTAAATTTTTGTTAATTTTATCAATAAAATATCCTCTAGACTTGTCTATTCTTGTCCACTTTCAGGTGCATATGAATTACAATGATCAATTGGGCATGCTGTGGCAGTTTAGGAGATACTTTAGATATAGTTTTGTTTTAGTTTGTTATCTTGAGTCGGAAATAGAGACTTGGGAGATTATCCCCAGATTTTTTGTAAACTGTTTATGATAATTTCCACAGGGATGTTTTACCCTGTGGTCTTTAAATACTTGTTATTTTTTGTAATTGACCCATCATCATCACGGTTGGGAGAACCAGACTATGGATTTATAATACAGACTGGGATGAAAGTTGATGTCTTGTAACAACTTTAGCTTTCAATATATCAAACTTTTATTTCAAGTTTTCTTCATATCAGTTTGCAATTAATTATCGACTACTTTAGCTATCATGATTCATTGCATGTTGATGTGATTTGCTTTATGTGTTATCCATATCTAATGTCTCTTATTTCTTTTTAATACAGCAATTACCTCGTTTCAATTTAATGAATAAAGGTTTATCTTCTTCGTTAATTGAACTGTTATGTACAAATCTTGCACAGGGATTCATCTAACTGTGATGATTTGTAAATTATAAGATTGCTGTAATTTTTTATGTCTTGTTTGTCCTGTCATTTATATTTGAAGAGAAAAACTACTTCCTATTTACGAGAAGCTTGTGGAGAATATGGTGCGGGTTTCCTCCCACCGAACAATTGAATCAACTATTGCATACAGGACAAACTTGAAGCATTACTTTAGGTCAGTTTGCTATTTGTTATTTGATAGTTAATTTATTAGTGTTATTTAAGTAGTTTAGATATATATATA
>JASDQU010027709.1:0-11490 GCA_032191745.1 Picea mariana | reverse complement strand
GGGGATAGTGTATCTAGGTTCAAAGTGTTTAGAGTGTTCTTATATCATAGGGTCCAATGGGTTGAGGAATAATGTGTTCATGAAGATCGTATTGGTTCTAATAATAAGAAATAAGAAATAATATTGACTATGGCACAAGAGAAAACATGTCATTGGGGGGGTTTGAACCTTAGGGGGTGAATAGAAACACCCTTGTTGTACCAACCAACCCTGCCCCCATTGATTTTTTTTTGTTTAAATATTATTATTTACTTTTGTTAACATAATAATTTTGGATGTTTCTTTGGTATATACTTAGGACCCAATAATTCTTTCACAAAATATGCTAATAGATTTGCCAATAAGATGGTTTGGTAGATGTTCTAGTAGATGCTTGGGTAGACGTCTCCATGGAAATTATAATAGAAATTTTCTTAGAATTTTTAGGGGATGTTTCTTCATAGCTTATAATTTCTATCGTTGAGACTATTAGTTTGAAAAGGGACCATGTCAATAATGTATTAGGGTATAGATATTTCAAGGACATTTTTTGGGTGGTAAATCATCCAAAATCTTGGAGTGCATAGGTAGAGGATGACTTTAGAAAAATAGATGCCCCATTTATGGCTTCTTAGCCAAAGGATTATTCATTGAATTTTGTAAGTTGGATACACTTCATTGTAATATTCCCATATTGGAGAATAGAATGTGTGTTGCATCATGATAAGAGGAAGTTATTCAAAAAAATGTCAAGATAAATGATGACATATTTCCTTATGTAAGGGTATAGAATATCCTTCATAAGGTGCATGAAAGTTGTGCATTGGTGAGACCAAATGAGATCACAATCTCTAAAACAACACGCCCTCATCTTTGAAGATTATCTTCAAAAAAACTATAGTTTTATCTAGGCAACCATCCAAGGCCATCCCACAAATTGTCTCAATATTTGTAGTTTTAGGCCATGATTTTTTAGCACCTTTTTTTATTCCTTCCTAAGTGTTTTTCATGATTTTCACACCCAATCCTATAGGAACTGAATCAGAGTGTTATTTTTCTTTCCCGAGCAGTAAATAAGACCCAAAATCGAGCACCCACTAAAATATTACGATCCTGACAAGGCTCCCCTTTTTTCCGAATATATTAAATTTGGCTAACTTATATTTCCTACTCAACACTAACTTCGTGCTAGGGTTAGGGTTCTTACATATTAGGTTTTTTTTCAATTAGGTTTTTTGGCATCAATATAAAAGTTTGTTTCAAGAAAATCTTGTTATGGAATTTTTGTGAATAGGCATAGTCATCGCATCTATTTTTATAGATGAATCGCTACCATTCTAGCCACTTTGTATTGCTATGTACATTGCAGTATTTTTCATGATCTGATTCATTTACAAACCTTGGTCTTCATTATAATATTCAACTAGATCAATATTGTATATTGTGTTATTTGTACAATATTGTGTTCTTTCATTTTGGTCTCAATTCATTATGGATCGAGTTTGAAGGAACTTGATAATACCCAAACTTCAAGTCAATTTAGTCAAGAAATTGTTTTCAATATTTTCATAAAGTCATCAACTAGGAGGATTTGACATATATTATGTATAGTGATTTTTTTAAGGGCGTGGTAGCCAATGTAAAGGCACCAAGTGAATTATTCTTGAGCATGAGCGCAATGGTACTTCCACAAGTAGGATCACCTTGCCTAAAGTAGGAGCACCTTGCCTTATGTAGGATATCCAATATTTAGCATTGAATTTTTTCATTATCTAGAAATGATTTGGAGTACAAAGATTTCTTAGGTAATAGTGCTTCAATAATTATCAATATGGTGTTCGAAATTTTATTAAGTGATCCTATAGGATCCTTTATATATCAATGTATTCCTCAATAATCATATTTACTTACATTTGTTGTGCAAGTTGCACCATGAAGTCCTAGAGGGCTCGGATCCATTGGTGAGGAGCGAGGAGTTTTTCACTGGTAGGCAAGGTTCAATTCCCACGAGGACTTTTCTTGGAGTTGTGTGGTCACCTTGAGGTAGTGACCAAACATATGGTTGCACCTAGTGATAGTATAATAAATGATCTTGTGATCCATGCACACATAAGTGGATCAAATCTCATCCCCGTTGTAACACACCCACTACTGTATAATAAATCTTTCGCCTCTTTTCGAGGGACAGAATCCCCAAATTCCTACGGGGGCCTAGCGCAGGCTAGTTCTTCCCTTGTCCACGTCCATGTGATCATTGTTTATGACCATAGGCCAAACAAACTAGGCACATTTTCGCATTTCGCGACTCAACGATACAAGTGAGTCAAGTCTTTCGAACCTGCAAACTTCGAAACCCGATACTCGAGTTCTTGTATGAGATCCAATGACTCTCGAAGTTTTGGATCCAATAATCCAGATCTTTTCGGAGTTTCATGAACCGGGAGTTCACGATGCAACAACTCCAAAACTCTTGTCACTCCAATCCCCGAATTCTGATATGGGGATTCATGTAGGAGATCAACGATCCTTAAGGGTTTGGATCAAACGGTCCATGGTATTTCGGAGCTTTCCCCAAAATCTGACCACTCACCACATGTCTCCTTCGATGGATGGTCTAGATCTTTTCAGGGCTCCTCCTTTTTACCACAGAGAACATCGGGGTTTTGGGTACTAGGATTTCGCGACTTGCGAAGACAAGGGTTCTTCCCCTTTGGTTTCCCGGGTGCCGAAACGCTGAAATGTCGGCTGGCAGCCACGTATCCCTCCGATGGACAGCTGGGACCTTTAGCCATGATCAAATCGTTGTGATCTTTTTGGGATGATCAACGGTCACGATCAAATCTTGACTTTCTCAAACTTATTCACACTTAAACCGTTTCGGGGTTTAGTTTACAGGTATTTCACGACTTGCAAAGACAAGGGTTCTTTCCCTTTGGTCTGCCAGGTGCTGAAACGCCAAAATATCATAAATTCTCCACACTCTATCATTTAGAGATTTCGCAAATCGAGGTTTCGAGACTGACGAGTACAAGGAACTCGCCTTTAGGTGTCTCGGGTACCGAAACACCGAATATCATAACTTCTCCAAACTTTATCATTTTGGTATTTCGCAAGTCGGGGTTTCGAGACTGGCGAGTACAAGGAGCTCGCACTTAGGTATCCCAGGTGCCGAAACACCGAAATATCATAACTTCTCCACACTCTATCATTTCAGGATTTCGCAAGTCGGGGTTTCAGGACTTGCGACTACAACGAAACTCGCCCTTGGGTATTTTTGGTACCGAAATACCGAAATATCATAACTCCTCCACACTCTATCATTTTGGGATTTCGCAAGTCGGGGTTTCGGGACTGGCGAGTACAAGGAGCTTGCACTTAGGTATCCCGGGTGTCGAAACACTGAAATATCATAACTTCTCCACACTCTATCATTTCGGGATTTCGCAAGTCAGGGTTTCAGGACTTGTGAGTACAAGGGAACTCGCACTTAGGTACCCCAGGTGCCAAAACATCAAAAACTGAAGTCTAAGAGACCCTTTCCCTCTCGTGAAAGGTTTCAAAACTTAGGCCATAAGATCCTTCAATGGGATTATCGGGGAGTTCTTCACCATGTTCGATGACCCGACTGAAAGGCCTTTCTAAGTCTCTGGGCTATAAAATTCTATGACAGGGAGCAAGAAAACTCATGGGTGTACCAAAGCTGTCATCCATTCAGCGGACTTACTCCGGCTCTGGAATGTGAGGGGACTTTCTCGGAAAGGGGAGGGTTCCTGTGGGAAAATCCATCCTGGGCATAACGTGAGCCAAATGAAGGGGACAAATCTCTATAGAATGGACTTGTTCAATAAATATATATACGTAAGTCGTATGTGGTCATTCCAATATAAGCATGCAACCACCATCTACGATCAAAACACCATACAGAGATTACTATACAGAAGCCATTTATAAGTGTGTAAATCATGAGCATAAATTCCAGGATATTCAATTCAAGATACAAGATATAAAACACTTACTAGAAAAACACAGGTGTGATGCAACTGCTGAGAGGGGTGCTCGTTTCCACCCAACCATAGGCTCAGCGACTCCAAATCGATTTACCACTAGCCACCCCCAAGCTATACCATGATGCTTTGAGACTCTGTCTTTGTTCTTCAGAAATCGAGAACAAAGGTTACTCTCCTTCTTCTCTGCTTATCATTCACTCTCCATTTCTCCAGAGTTCTTCTGATTTTCCCCCTTGCTATCTCCCCTTGCATCTGCCCCCCCCTTCCACACTTCTTTCCTTGCCTTTTATTTTCTTGCAAGGTTGTGTGTTGCATGAACTTCCCCGTGGTGGTAAAGCCTGAGGCTTCTACGGATGGGCGGTTTACCCCCCCCCCCATCCCTCATTAACTCATGAGGAGCCCATTTTACCTACCAACCTGGCGAGTAATTCATTTCAGGGCCAACGAGCCATTCTTGGTCTTTGGGCCAATAAAGAACAAATACGGTGTTGGTTTCGATGGAAGTTAATGCCACCATTCCAGGTGCCTTCCACCACCTTTCATCAACCATCGTGGTCCATTTTTATCACATCCCCCTCCCAGTAGTCCTAAAATATATATTCATAACATTATTTACATTCTTTGACCTTATATACTAAGGTCCATTCAAATCACACATTCACGTCTTTGAGTTTTACATAGTTCTTGGCTAGTATAGTTATTTTTACAGACTGGGGGAAACAGGGTGTTACAATTCCTTCCCCCTTAAAGGAACATTGTCCTCGATTTTCTATCTATCAATATGACATGTATGTACAGAGGTAAACAAAATCAGATATGCTTGTTTCATGGCATCCTCCATTTCCCATGTAGCCTCATCTGGGCCAAAATATTTCCACTGCACCTTGACCTGTGCAATGGTTCGGTTCCGTAGCGGGGTTTCCCTTCTATCCAGTATGCATTACGGTTCTGGTAGGAATTCTCCCTCTGGTTCAACCTGGATCATAGACCAATCAATTATATGAATATAATCATGTACATATTTCTTCAATAATGAAACATGGAAAACATTATGTGCTTTTACTGTGGGAGTAAGTGCTATCCTATACGCTATAGGTCCCACTCTATCTAGAACCTCAAAGGGTCCACAATACTGAGGTTCCAACTTGGCACAGGCTCCCATTTTCAGGGAACTCTTCCTGGGCCTAACTCTGAGATATACATGGTCTCCCGTCTTGAACTCTCTTGGAGTTATCTTTTGGTCGGCATAACTTTTATGTCGGTTCTAAGCAACCTTCAGGTTTTGTTTTATCTCAGTCACTTGTTGTTCCATTTCTTTCAACATGTCGGGTCCAAAAGAAATTTTGTTTATGGGATTACTCCAACTGACTGGAGTGTTGCACGGCCTACCATAGAGGACTTCGAACGAAATCGTCTTCATGGATTCTTGGTAGTCGTTGTTGTAGGAAAATTTCACCAGTGGCAGGTAGTCTTCCCACCTCTTGGGTTGATGCATTACATGCATTCTTAACATGTCTTCTAGTATTTGGTTCACTCTTTCCATCTGTCCATCGGTTTGGGGGTGATAGGTTGTGCTAAATAGTAACTTGGTCTCCAAACCAGCCATCAATGATTTCCAAAAGTGGGAAGTAAATTTTGTTTCTCTGTCCGACACGATCTCTCTAGGAATACCATGTAGTCTGAATATCTCCTTCATGAATACATGGGCGATGTCTATTGCCTTGGAAGTCGACTTGATGGGGATAAAATGAGCGGACTTTCTCAATTTATCCATCACTACCATGATGGCGTCATTCTGTTTGGTTGATGTTGGTAGTCTAGTGAAGAAATCCATGGAGATGGTTTCCCATTTCCATTCTGATATTGGTAGAGGTTGTAATAATCATGCTGGGTGTCGGTGTTCTGCTTTAACCTATTGGCACTCTATACATTTGGATAAGTACTCAGCTATGTCTTTCTTTATCCCATGCCAATATAATTGTTTCCTGGTGGCAATGATCATCTTCTGATATCCTGGATGACCAATATAGTGTCTTTTATGTAGTTCATCCATTATGAACCTCTTCAATTCGTCACAATCTGGGATATACAATCTTCTTCTCTAAGTAATTACACCTCCTTCCATCATCTGGTAGTCTCCATACTTTATCCCTGTGGGTTCTTGCTGCAGTTACGAGGTCGCGGTCTGGAAGAATGGATCTGTTTCTTGTGCACTTCTGGCTCTTTCCTTGACATCCATCTCACAGGTGCTCACCGTTGCCAGGTGAATTGTTTTCATACTTCTGCTAAGGGAATCAGCCACCCTATTTTATTTTCCTTTAATATGTTTGATTTTGAAATCAAACTCGCTAAGGAGGGTCATCCACCTAGCTTGTCTAGCATTGAGCTTCGGTTGGTCAAACAAATATCACAACCCACAGTGATCTGTCATGAGTACAAATTTCCTTCCTAGGAGGTAATGCCTCCACATTTTTAAGGTGTGCACTATGGTGGCCAAGTCTAGATCATGGGTCACATAGTTGACTTCGTGCTCATTCAATTTTTAAGATTCATAGCATACCACACTTCCTCTTTGCATAAGGACTCCTCCGAGCCCTTCCTTGCAGACATCTGTGCACATGAGGAAATCAGCTTCGAGATCGGCGATCTTCAACACGGGTGTGTGGATCAGTAGATGTTTCAGGGTTTGAAATCTTTCTTCACATTTTTGTGTCCACATGAATTTAGTCCCCTTATTTTGGAGGACAGTGATTGGACACCCAATCTTGGAAAATCCTTTAATGAAACTCCTATAGTATCCTTCTAAGCCCATAAAGGATCTGATATCTAAAGCATCCTTTGGGGTAGGCCATTCCATAATGGACCTAATCTTGTCATGGTCTACTACTACCCCTTCTTCCGATAGGACATGGCCTAAGTAATGTATTTTCTTCTGAAAGAAGTCACATTTGTTGAATTTGGCATAGAGATGATGTTCTCTTAGCACTTGAAGCACGAGCCTAAGATTCTCTTCATGCTCTTCTCTATTATTTTAGTAAATTAATATGTTGTCAATAAAAACCAGCACAAATTTGTCTAGGAATTTGCAGAGTACATTGTTCATCAAGAACATAAAAGTGGCAGGGGCATTGGTTAATCCAAATGGCACTACCACAAACTCATAGTGAACATACCTCGTCTGGAAGGCAGTGTTATGGATTTCTTCACCCTTGATTCAAACTTGATGGTATTCTGACCTCAAGTCAATCTTTGAGAAAATAGACGCACCTCCCAATTGATCAAATAGGTCATCGATCTTGGGCAAGGGGTACTTGTTCTTTATGGTTACCTTATTGAGTTGTCTATAATCTACACACTGTCTAAGGGTACCATCCTTCTTTTTCACAAATAGGACTGGTGCTCCCCATGGAGACACATTGGGCCGGATATATCCCTTATCCATCATTTCTCTTAATTGCAATTTGAGTTCAACTAACTCAGGTGTTCTCATCTTGTAGGGTGTCCTAGACACCGGGACCACTCCTGGTGCAAGTTATATCGAGAAGTCAATGTCCCTTCTCAGAGGTAGACCTGGTACCTCTTCCAGAAACACATCTATGTATTCTCTCAGGGTGGGGTGGTCTTTGAGGCTTGGTTTGTCACCTTCAATTGTTTTTAACACCTATATTGCATATAGGGGACATCCCTTTCATAAATACTTTCTCATTTGCAGAGATGATATTTGTCTCACTGAGACATTTTTTTGGATCCCTTGAAGGGTTATTCTTCTTCCTTCTTTACTTGCACACTCTAAGGTTTTATGGTAACAGTTCAGTCTGACTTTATGGGTGGCTAGCCAGTTCATACCAATTAATAGATCATACGATCCCGGGGGTAATATGTTAAGGGTTGCTTGGGTGGGGAATTCACCCAATATTAATTGGCAAGATGGTATGACCTCTGCTACCCTTCTTTTGGTGCTAGTGGCTAATTGTACCAACCATGGCTTGGTATGTTTATGTGGTTGTATTTTACACTTATCAATAGCCTTAGGGCCTATGTAACTCAAATTTGAACCAGGGTCAATCAGAATAGACACTAAATGGTTGGAAAGCATAACTTCTATTTCCACCATTAAAGCTTAGTGGTCAGCTTGGTTATTATCCAAGGCTGCATAAATTTGCGACACACTCCTGGCCACATCATTGATTGTGGTAGCTTCTTGGATGTTGTAAATCCTCTGACTATTCTGTTGTCGGTGTGGGCAGTCTCTCAGTATATGTTCTTCTCTGCAACCCTAACATTTCAAAGGTTCTCTCTTTGGTTTATCAGTCTTCACTGGTACAGATCCAGAGGTTTTGTTTCCTCCCAATGAGGGAAAGTTCTGCTGGTGTACACTCTGGGATGAATCTCATCCTTGAGTTCTTCTTATAGTTGTTAAATCTTTGGGATTTAATCCCCTTTTTCTGAAATCCTGAACTATTCTTTTGTTTCCAGCCTTCGCGAGGTTCTGTCTGATGTCCAAACTGTTCATGACAATATCTTGCCTTTCAGATAGTGGCTTCTAGGGTCTTTGGCTCATCAAATTCAATCCTATTCCGATAGTTCTTAGGTAGTCCGCTGATGAAACGTTGCACCTTTTCCCTTTCTACTTTTATATAAGGTACATATCTCAGCAACTCGAGGAATCTACTGACATATTCCTCTATGGTGAGTTTCCCCGGTTTGAGTTCATAGCATTCTTTAGTCTTTTTGTCAAAATATTTTTTCTGAAAGATACTTCTTCCGAAAGTATTTCTCAAACCGTTCCCATGACAGGTCCTCTTCACCAACCCCTTTCACATTCTTAAGATCTTCCCACCAAATGGAAGCCTTTCCATTCAAGTTGAAGGTGGCCACTCGGGCCTTCAAATTTTATGAGAAATCATGGATTCTGAAATGCTTCTTTAGTCCAAGCAGCTAGACCTCTGCTTCCTCTCCCTTCTTTATTTCTCCATCGAAGGAGGGTGGATTGGCCTTCTTGAATTCTTTGAAATTATGAATCCTGGAGAGCTTTCACTTCTTTTGTTTTATTTGGAAAGGAGAACTAGTTTTGTTGCTAGAAGATCCCTCTGAGTCGCCAGCTTCCTTCCCAGGAGAATCGTCTGACGCTTGTCCCTTACCTCTGGGGTGGACCTTTCTCGAGGTTATCCTCTCAGTGTGGCCACTGATATGACCATGTTTCTATATCTCAGGTTCATGCTGCAATTGCCTTTGTATGTCGAATAAGCTCTGCAGTAAAACTGCATTAATTTATGTTTGCTTCCCCTGTTCTTTTATCATCCTCTCATTGTCAATCTTGCAGCTTTGTAATTCGACCATGAGGCTCCTCACGATCTCAGCTAGATCTGGAGGGGTCCCTACCACCCTCCTTTCATTTGACTCTTCGTCTCTATTGTGGGAGCCTTCCCCCACTTCGTGGTGAGTGACCATTCTAGGTGTCAGTAACTTCCCGCGGTTGATCATCTCCTTGGGTGAAAAAGAAAAACGTTGGTTGTTAGTCAATATTTATATATATTTATAACCCACGCATAATTCATATTTCTCACATGCATACACACAATTGGGGTTTTCATTCTTAAATTTGACTTTTGATTAAGAGGGTTAAGATAGAGGGTTACTCCTTTTTGGAGTACTTCAAATGAAGCTCCTGTGCAACTCGTTCATGAGCCCAAGCAGGCCAAGTGTTGTAACCATTCTCTGATACCAATTTGTAACACACCCACTACGGCATAATAACTTTTTCGCCTCTTTTCGAGGGACAAAATCCCCAAATTCCTATGGGGGGCTAACGCAGGCTAGCTCTTCCTTTGTCCACCTTCATCTGATCATTGTTTATGACCACAGGACAAACAAACTAGGCTCCTTTTACCATTTCGCGACTCAGCGATACAAGCGAGTCAAGTCTTTCGACCCTGCAAACCCTGAAACCCGATACTTGAGTTCTTGTATGAGATCCAATGACTCTCGAAGTTTTGGATCCAATGATCCAGATCTTTTCGAAGTTTCATGAACTGGGAGTTCACGATGCAACGACTCCAAAACTCTTGTCACTCCAATCCCCAAATTACGATATGGGGATTCATGTAGGAGATCAACGATCCTTGAGGGTTTGGATCCAACGGTCCACGGGGATTCGGAGCTTTCCCTGAACTCTGACTGCTCACCACGCGTCTACTCTAATGGATAGTTCAGATCTTTTCGGGACTCCTCCTTTTTACCAAAGAGTGCATCGGGGTTTCAGGTACCGGGATTTGTGACTTGCGAAGACAAGGGTTCTTTCCCTTTGGTTTCCCAGGTGCCAAAACATTGACCGACAGCCACGTGTCCCTCCGATGGATGGCTGCGACCTTTAGCCACGATCAACCATTGTGATCTTTTTGGGATGATCAACGGTCACGATCAAATCCCGACTTTCTCAAACTTATTCACACTTAAACCGATTCGGGGTTTCGTTTACCGGGATTTTCTGACTTGCGAAGACAAGGGTTCTTTCCCCTTGGTCTCCCGGGTGTCGAAACGCTGAAATATCATAACTTCTCCACACTCTATCATTTCAGGATTTCGCAAGTCGGGGTTTTAGGACTGACGAGTACAAGGAACTCTCCTTTAGGTGTCTCGGGTGCCGAAACACTGAATATCATAACTTCTCCACACTTTATCATTTCAGGATTTCGCAAGTCGAGGTTTCAGGACTGGAGAGTACAAGGAGCTCGCACTTAGGTATCCCAGGTGTCGAAACACCGAAATATCATAACTTCTCCCCACTCTATCATTTCGGGATTTTGCAAGTCGAGGTTTCGGGACTTGCGAGTACAAGGGAACTCACCCTTAGGCATTCCGGGTACCGAAACACTAAAATATCATAACTTCTCCACACTCTATCATTTCAGGATTTCGCAAGTTGGGGTTTTGGGACTGGTGAGTATAAGGAGCTCGCACTTAGGCATCCCAGGTGTCGAAACACCAAAATATCATAACTTCTCCACACTCTATCATTTAGGGATTTTGCAAGTTGGGGTTTCGACACTTGCGAGTACAAGGGAACTCGCACTTAGGCACCCTGGGTGCCGAAACACCCAAAACTAAAGTCTAAGAGACCCCCTCTCTCTCGTGCAGGGTTTCAAAACTTAGGCCATAAGATCCTTCAACGGGATTCTCGGGGATTTCTTCACCAGGTTCGATGACCCGACTGAAAGGCCTTCCTAAGTCTCTGGGCTATAAACTTTTGTGACAGGGAGCAAGAAAACTCATGGGTGTACTAAAGTTGTCATCCATTCAGCGGACTTACTCCGGCTCTGGAATGTGAGGGGACTTTCCCGGAAGGAGGGGGGTTCCTATGGGGAAATCCATTCTGGGCATAACGTGAGCTAAATGAAAGGGACAAATCTTCTGAGAATGGACTTGTTCAATAAATATATATACGTAAGTCGTATGTGGTCATTCCAATATAAGCATGCAACCACCATTTCTGATCAAAATGCCA
>JASDQU010027708.1:46111-56420 GCA_032191745.1 Picea mariana | reverse complement strand
CTCCTAGGAACATGAATATACGTAATGTAATCAAAGTAACGTTATAAGAGAAGTACCCTAAGGAAACGTCGGTGCAAAGTAGGATCATAAATGCGGTAAAGTCCATTTAACTAGGACACAACTAGTTGAGCATCTAAGTAGACCCAGAGATGAGAAATGTCATGCGATGAACCATCACAAACCAACTCAATCACTGTGTTGTACTCGGCGACATTGTTTGTGGCATCACCTAGACAGATACCTCTGGAAGATAGCAACTGGCCTCTAGGTGTGAAAATCACCCAAGCTACGGAAGCAAGCCTCTGAGTGTGTCGAATAGCACCATCTGTGAACCCAAAGAACACCTTCGATTCACTTGACATCTGGCATAGTAAAAAAGGAAGACATAAATAACTACACGCCCATAAAATGAAAAAGACAAAAAAATGTATAAGAACTAGACATATGTGCAAGAAGTCACCAAGGTGAAAAACCTAAGAGTAATACTTCTTGAGGTAGAGCCCATTTCTAGGCTCCTCCAAGGCATTTCCCTCAAAGTCAATAAAATGGTAAACGTCCTTCTTTAAGACCTCTTTCACGATGAAAGGTCTAGACCACATGGGTTTGAACTTGCCTGCCCCCGGGGGATCCTTGTCTTGATCATAGACCAGGACAAGATCACCTTGTGAGAAAATATGAGGATGAAAGGACTGATCATATTAACACTTAACTCATTTCTTATGAGCCTCATTGGTTGAGGTTGCATCATGACATTGCTCATCCAACTGCTTAAGATATAATAGGCGTTCCTCAAGCGGTGAAGTGTCTAGAAATAATTTTGATGCCAACTTTAAAGATGGGATCTGGAACTCAATAGGAAATACTGCTTCCATCCCGTATACGAGTTTAAAAGGTGAGAAATCGATGGTAGTCTTTACAGACGTTTAGTAAGCCCATAATTCCAAGTACAACATCAAATGCCAATTTGACTTGGCATAATTGATCGTTCGTTGAAGAATAGTCTTGAGAGACTTATTCACAACTTCGACCTAACCATTCACTTGTGGGTAGTAGGTTGATGAATGTTCTTGCTTCAACCCAAGATTTGATGTTAACTCGGTCATCATTTTGTTTTGGAAGTGACTACCATGGTCAGTGACAATCTCCTTCGGGATGTCGAACCTTGCTACTATCTAGTTAAAAATGAAAAAAGTCATTTTTTCTCCATCATTGTTAAATGTTGGCATAGCCTTGACCCACTTATTGAAGTATTTTACTGCTACGATTATGTAACGATGCCCCCTGACTGAAGTCGGGTGACATGTAGTAAAATATATCCCCCACTTAGTGAAAGGACCAATAGCAATGATGGGAAACATGGGAGTAGGATGTGTCCTCATATTCTGAGAGAATATCTGACACGGGTGGTACTTCTTGACCGAATCAATGCAATATTTGATTAATGTAGGACAAAAGTAACCAGCACATAGAATATTTTGGGTTGTTTCCAACCTAGAAAAATGACCACCACATGCTCTAGTGTGGAAGTCATTTATAATGAGCTCTGCTTCCTTGTGTATAAGGCACTGACGAAGAATGAAATATACACCTCAACGATACAAATTTTCATCGAGTATGAGATAGTTTCGTGCCTAATGGAGAATTCTTCGATGCTCGTCGTGGCAAGCAGAAGCAGGGAAATTCAAAGTTTGGAGATATACTAGTATATCTCCATACAATGGGTCCGAAGATGCGATCAGAAAAATATCTCCTTTGATAGGAGATTCTTTGGGCGTGTCATCACTAGATTCAAATGGAAGTTCTGAAATAAGTTCTGCAAAGACCAACGACTTTTTGGATTTCGCGAAGACAAAATCCAAGTCAAATTCCTGGAGGATTATAATCCATCTAATGATATTTCTGCCAATGACCTGTCATGTCAACACATATTGAAAGGGGTTCACAACATCAATGACAGTGGTCTTTCGAAGAAGGATTTAATGAAGGAACCACTGGACATCATGCACTACTTCCAAAGCAAGCTTCTCAACATGGGGATAGTTGAGTTATGTCCCAACCAGGCCTCAGATTAGGTAATAAATAACATTCTCCTCGAGTAGGACATCCTCTTGAACCAATACCATGTCGATGGTCATCTCTGTAGTGGCCAAGTACAACAAGAAATATCTTTTATAATCGAGAGGTCGGAGAAGGATGGCTGATGTAAGGGCACATTTCAATACTTCAAAAGATCATTGAGAGCCTTCGTCCCAACAAAATGGGAATCCATTTTTCAATAGACGCATAAACCCTTTATTGATCTCGGCATAGTTCGTGACAAAACGCTGAAGAATATTTGCTTTCCCCTGTAATCTCTGAAGTTGGGGTATTGTGCACGGGGAAGGCAATTGAACTATCGCCTCAAATTTAAGAGGATTGACCATGATTCAAGTTGTCGAAACAATGAAACCTAAAATATGATCTGACATCATGCAAAAAATGCACTTGTTAGGATTCAAGCGAATCTGATAGTAGTGACATTGTTCGAAGATTAGATGGAGGTGTGTGGGATGATCAGATCTCTTGCGAGAGCGTGATTCTAGATCATCAAGCTATGCCTTGACTATATGTCTAAGGTTGTGGAAAGAAAAAGACATGGCCCACTGGAAAGTGGCTCCTTCAATATTCATTCCAAAAGGCATCTTACGATAAGCAAATGTGCCCCAAGGACAAATAAAAGTTGTTTTATGCTAGTCTTCAAGTTTGATCTAAATCTGGTTGTATCCCGAAAAAACATCCATGAATGAAAAGACCTCACATCCTGCGCATTCATCGACAATATAGTCAATGAATGGGGTGGGAAAACTATCTTTCAGATAGGCCTTGTTCAAGTCACGAAATTCCATGCACACGTGAATCATACCTTGTTTTTTGTTAACCAGAATGGGGTTTGACACCCATTCTATCAACTGTACGGAGTAGACAAAACTGGCTTTAAAGAGTTTCTCTACTTCAGCCTTAATCATTGCCCATTTTCGAGGATTCACCGGATGAAGCTTCTGTCGGACCAGCTTGGCTTTAGGATAAGTTCGTATTTCATGTTTGACAATTCTTGGGTCTATGCGTGGCATTTACTCATAAGACCAAGTAAAAACGTCATGGAATTCTAAAAACAACTTCGTATAAATTTGAATCTCTTCAGGGGAGCAGTCTACTCCGATGAAAAAATTCTTCAGGATGTCAGGGGTTTTAGAGATATATATGGGGATCGTTTCAGCGATACTTTCCATATTACCCTCGGCATAAACTATGTCTGTAGCCAGAGGATTAATACGACAAGACCTATCTCCAATCATAGTCAACACAAATTCACCTGCCTCTATTCTCCTTAAATCTTGGAGGAAGTATGATCTATGATGGAGATCATCACCAGGTCTGTCTGGACCAATCAATGCCTCAAGAATCACCTCATCTAAGGGCAATACCAGGTCTAAATAATCTATAGTGGAAAGATAACCTTGATCCCAAATAGGCTCGAGAACTGGATCTAACTCCTGTGTGCGAGTCGGATCAGGGTCAACCAAAGCTTATTGAACAATGTTGTATGCAACTTCTGTTGTGGACAAGGGCATGGTCATGCTAGAATACTCTATCCCCTCCATTGAGGCTGATGGGGAAGGAAGAGTCCACAGATCATGAAAGTAATTCGTTCTGAACGACGACATTTGGAAACTTTCAGCCTTAGATTGGTCAGGAGAAGCCAATATAAGCTTGACATCACCAGAAGGTGGCGGGTAATTGAAATTACCCATCAACGATGGACACAAACCAACCCCTATGTTGACGGTGTCGAGCTGAGGATTATCAATCATTGGTATCGTGGATGGCCCCGATGAAGGGTCAGGATGGGAGAAGGGAAACTAGTCAATGGTCATAATTCGACCCTCGTGTGGAAACAAAAAGAGCCGAAATACTCTAGAAACCACTCCATGACTTGCATAGGTCCAAATCCTTCCTATCAAAAGGTTGTATTCGAGAGGAAGATCGACCACTTCAACTTCAACGCACATGGTATTTCCTCCTAACTACATTGGGAAAGAAGGAATCATTCCATGTTGTCTGAATGAACGACCATCGAATGTCGTAAGCAAAGTAGGCAACAGAGACAAAACGGGTTGGCCAACGGCCTTCCAACATGCCAAGGACATCACGTAAGTTGAGGCTCCCTCGTCAACTACCGTGTGAAAGATATTCTGAGTAAAATATTTCTTGGTGTAAGCCACTACTATCTAAAATGCAACATGGTAAGGAAGACAAGGTTTCAAGTCGGTTAGATTGAGAACGATCACTCCCAGGTTACAAATCGCTCTAGATCCCAAGACGGATAATAGGGATTTTCTCTGCGAAGGGAAGCTCTAGAGGACTTCCAAAGCAGATATCACACAATGGGTTTGTGCCAATTCCTCCACAACAGAATAATTATGGGCAACCCTTGCGTTGGGATTATGAAAATCTTTCTTGAACACACCTTTGGGGATGCATGTCATTATTTTTCCCATTGTCTTCTCGATCTAGATAGGAACTGGTGGATTTGTGGCTTCTTTACCCTTTTCAGAAGATTCTGTCATTCCATAATCTCAAGACTTGGTCTCTATATGAGCCTCTCCTTTCAACATGTAAACATTCGCAGATGAGGTATTACTAGTAGACGTGGGGTGTCCCTAACTTCCCCCTTCCGCGGTCGAAGATGTTGAGACTTGAGCCATGTTTTGCCCATGTGGAAATGGGTTCATCAGCATAACAGGTTGTTGTTGTGCCAATAGATTTTGGGCCTCCACAAGTCGAGGGCATAGGTGAGTCAAGTGGTATTTTGTGCAAAGGTTACACGAATACTTCAAATTTCTCTTCTCTATTTTACCCCCGCCAGCATTGTTATTAGCCTTTTTGTCCCCTTTACCCTTCTTGTTCCATTGTTTTTTATTTCCTTCAGGCTTTTGGTTGGCCTTCGAGTTCATCAACTGCACATTGTGTACATCTGACGTTTGGGTAGGGGGAACAGTCGAACCAAAGGTCTGGTTGGTCATTGTCTGTTGTATCGAAAATTGTTGCAATTGATTTGACAACATATCAGTGTACTTTCCTTATGTTGAGCCCACAATACCATCGGCATGGGGTCTAGACTTTTGTTTGGCCTTGTCAAGGATGGACCTCGGCGCATCTGGCAAGATATCATAGAGTAAGCTAGAGTGAGAGTAAATCAATTTGAGTTGTCGTGCTCTCATTATCGCCTCCTCCTCTGAAAACACCCTCAAACTTGCAACATCCTTGGATACAACTGGTACCAAGGATTTCAGGAACCACTCCAGCAAGAAATCTTGTGGGACCTGTACCTTAATCAAGCTCTTTTGATGCCACCATTTTCAGATGTGATCAGAGATGTGGTCGGCTTTCTTCTGCTCAAAATTGGCCAGTAATTCAGTGTCGGCATTGTATCTCACGGGTAGCTGAAAATGGTTAAGGAAGACCATCGCCAAGTCATTAAAGTAAGAATACCTTGAGTGGTCGAGATCAATATACCATTTCATGTCACCCCCGATAAGAGTGCATTGAAAAAGGAGCAACTCTACGGAGTCATCTCGCAATGAGATTGACAAGCACCATAAGTGGAAGGTTGTCACGTGATCACCTGGGTCTTCGCCAGGCTTTCCTTTGAATTTTGGAATATCCAAGGGAAACTTAGTCGGCATGGGGGGCCAACGCGGATCATGACAAATTGGTTCATTAAGAAACCTTGACAAGTCTAGCAAATGTAGTGTTGCTAGAAACAGTATTTTGGGTTGAGTACTATGTACAGGAAAAAGGGGTCCTGGAGTTTGACTGGCACCAGGCTGTTGGTAAATGTTGGGTTGCTAGTCAGGGTTCTAGTAGAAACCGTGGCCTTGACCAACGTATGGAAACTGTGTTTGCTGGGAAATCATCGACTGAATCCCATAATTGGATGACATGGGTTGGGCGGGGATTTCTCCCTATGTTGTGTTCTAATGATTTTGGAAGGGGATGCCCCCAGTTGATCCAATGGGCATAGGTATTGAGCCCTGCCCAGGGTTCCATTGACCATGGAAGGGGTTTCCCCCGACTGACATCCCTTGCAAGGGAACTGATCCCTGCCAAGGATTTCAAAGTCCTTGTGAGGAGAAAACTCATGTACTTTCCCCGTGTGTAGGTATAGTACCCTGCACAGGATTTTGTTGTCCAAAACCAGGGTTGCCCCCAGTCAAGACAACAGTCAAAGAAGAGGCATTATTACCAAATGTGTCAAACAAAGAGAATGGCATGGATCCCACTAGCGTAGTGTAAGATGAAGGTCCTAAAATTATTGCTCCAAACAAGTTGTAGTTAGCATTCGGCCCGATGGGTTGCTAGAAAGCACCACCGATCAAGGGGGGTGGAGGAGGTATATGACCCCCACCATAAGGGATAACATTAAAGAAGAATGAGGTGCCCTCAGTATACCCATGCACAGGAGAATTTGAGATCCCTTCCCCCATACCCATATTCTGTAAGGTGGAGTAGGTAAGGAATGAGTTTGAATCAAAGCCAGGCATCCCATATGAGAATGGAGGGTCTGTCGCACTCTACATAAACGAAGAAGTGGTCTCCACGGATGACGGTATCGGACCATTTCCCGAGGTAGCGGGAGTCAAGAACACTGTGTTCTGGACTAGCGAAGGTGGGTTAGGAGACAAGATACCCCTTGTGGTAGTATCCGAAGGGGGAGTATGAGGACTCTCGGATGAAGTAGCAGCATTTGCTTCCATGGCTACTTGTAAGACTAATTGGCGCTCAACAGGTGTCACCTTAGGAGGGACAACTTGTACTAATATTGGCACCAACAAGTCATTGATCGGAGGGTTGGCTAGCCCTAAAGGCTCAACTCCAAGGTCAAAAATAGTAGGTTCCTCCAGAGTCAAATAATCTCCTCTCAGAGTAGGCTTCGGCACAGTTTCCTATGGCTCGGTCGCTTCGAATGACCCTTGTTGGTCAAGTCTTCTCCATAACGGTGGCGGTGGTGGCTCTAATGCAACTAGTGGAAAGCCCTGAAGCCTTTGCGACCGGCAGAGCTCTTGATCTTCCACTTTGTGATAATATCAAATGACATAGTAAGGCTTTAACTAGCATTTAAAACCAAACACACACTAAAAAAATTCCTATAAGATAAATCAAGCAAGCCACTATCTAGTAGGAAGAACAGTTACGCCAGCCAACACTAAAGAAACTTACCGGTGCAAGTGCAACTTGAACACGGAAGCACCCTCCGAGTATACTCTACAAAGTGTGACCTGACATCTACCCTAGGTACCATGGTATACCCCCGCAGTCACCTGTGTAAGTCCCTAGAAAATGGGAAACTAAGTTGTCATCTCGCAAACAGTCACCAGGTTGATACAGTCGACAGTTGGCCAGATCACAATGAGCACGATAACAATTCTGAAACCTATTGAGGGTATCGAAAGCAAGTGCTCTGGAAGACAATAGAGGATCTTGAATGAATTTGTGGTCCATGAAGATCCGTAGGCAAATGCAGGCTATAGTATTCCCAAGACGAATCCTCAATATGCGTTCCCCACTACGTTAGTCCGGATTTGGAGGGGTTATCTCCACTGCCTTTCTTCACATGACCTCATGTTTATCCCCTGTGTTATAGGAGGGTACCAGATAAATTTTACATCACTGGACTTTAACACTCCCTAGCTCTGACTCCAATGTTTGTTTAACGGCCTTGAAGAGTTTCCTCTCCAACCTAATTCAAGTCCCTAACCCTAAACTAGTTTGTTGACCCTACAATCATAAAAGTCTAATTAATTTTAGATTTAGCACTCATTTTAATGGCTTGATTTACTCAAGGGATATGGCGGTGAAACTAGTGATGTTATGAGAAATGAAAAGAGGAGAAAAAGACGAAACTTGAAAGAAAAATTACTTTTGGTCAAAAGTAAAGATTTACAACTAAGTCTTTGTAACCAACTTTTGTTTAACTAACTTTTTCAAGATATTTAAAAAGAAGACCTAAAATGAAATTTCGCTTGATTACAAGCTACTTAAGTTTCAAGAAATCAATAAAGAACTTAAAAAATGAACTCTTTTTCCTTTCTAGTAAAATAACTAACTCCAACTACTTTACCAAAATGAAAATGAAAAATATTATTTTTTTTTAAATGCTTCAAACAGAAAAACTGAAATAAATATTTTTTTCTATTTTTTCAAAGCAAATGAAAGGGGTAAAAAAGAACAACAAGACAAGAGTGAAGCGAATCTTTGGCCTACTGCAGATCACAAGGAATCACTAAAGAAACCAAACACGCAGACCAATCATCCAAAGACTCGCCTAAAACCCTTTCAAAAGTAAACATGAGAAACTTCACAAAGGCAAGTAAACTAAAATCTAACCCAAGCTATGGCTATAAAAATAGAGATGTTGAACTATGTGAAGAAACCTTGAGAACTATAAACCTCAATCAAGAAAGAGGTTGGCTACCACTTTTTTTTTAAATTCTTGAACCAGATATGCTATTGTTGCTTCAACAACCTGCATATGTATGCAGGTTGTTTACTGAGCAAGGTGCATATGTACGCGGTCTGACTTAAAGAAGGGCGTGTACACCTCTGTATTTCCTTAAAAAAATAAAGAAACAAACAGTCTTATAGGGAAGGGAGAACTGGTATGGCACCTAAAGGTGACCAGAATCCCTTAAAAGACTCAAAAGACTCAACAGAAACTCGAAAGGCATAAAAACCAATCAGACAACCTGAAATACCCTAAAAAACCCTAGAGGCTTCCCCAGTACGGTTGTCAATTCTTCTAGTGGGAAAAATTCCCCTATGACTACACCAGGGTTCAGAATGTAGGAAGATCAATTAATCATCTAAAAGTCAACTACTTCTCTAAACTACCCCAAACATACCAAAACTCATATGTAGAAAGCAAGAAAAAGGAGATGAGGTAACTATACCTTCAATCCCACGTCTGGTGATGACCTCCTCATGCTTAGAAGTTTTGCTGACTACACGTCTCCTCCCAAGGTTGACCTACATCCAAATATTGACAAATAGGAAATGATAAGCATGTTATTCCATATACAAATTAGGGTTAGATGTTAGAATGTAAAAACATAAATCAATAAAAGAATTCAGAACATCATGATTTGGGACAGGAAAAGTAATTCTTTTATTAATAACTCAATGATTATACCTTTATAATAAAAGTCAGCTATCGTCCACGAACCTGGTCCGGAATCCTCTTCACCAAGCTCCAAGTGCACCTTTGTATGGCTTCTCCTCTCAACCTTCGGATCTCTTCTTGGGAAGTGAGTGGGTTCTGATGGAGGAAGAAGGGGCTAATGAGGGAATGTTGAGGCAATTCTCACAAAAGGGATGCAATAACTTAGGCAAGGAGGGGAAGTGAAAACAGGCAGAGTTTCACTATTCTTATGTCTAGTTGTAAAATGAGACCCCAACACCTCCTTTTATATGGAAAAAATATGGTTATTCGGTTGGGTGAAGGGCTATAGCCGGTAAATTAGTTGGGAAACCACCCAATAACCCGTAATCTCAATGAATTCCTTGCAACTTTTGCAAGTATACGCGGGCTGTAATGGTGCAGCATGCGTATGTACGTGGGTTGTAGTGGTGAAAAAAGTGTATGTACGTGGGAAGTAATGGTGCAGGGTGCGTACATATTCAAAAACTTAGTTTTTTAAGAAGAGAAACTCATCAGTGCTTTGGTAAAAAAATGCAAGTAAGAGGGCCAAGGCCATGTATGCATGTGTAGAGCAATTTAGGGTTATAACAGTGGTCTCATTGTTGCATCCTTATTTTCCACCCTAGGGATTCATGTAGGACCCATAGATGAAATCATCTTGAGACACACTCTTCTACCTTGGATTTTAGTTATTGTTTAGGATGGTCATGACCCAACTATTTGCAAGAGCACGACTAGTCATTTCTAAACCCAAATACTTCTTGTGATTGGTCATTGGTTGCACTACTACCATCTCGTGATTGCCACTATAAGCTTCTAGATTTGGTGATTTCTAAAGAGATCATCAGTGGGTGAGTTGTTTCTACCATGATACGGGCTTGGGAACTCTCAATCCAATCAAGGTTCACTAAATTCTAGAGATAGAGAAGCATCCCCTAACCTCCTCCACCAATCAATATAAATAATCCACCCCATGGGAAAGAGGAGGAATCATTTACAGGTACATGTTGTAGAAATTTCATAGGATCTCTTCTACAGTGATCAACCATCATATCAAGTCAATTTTTCTTA
>JASDQU010027708.1:29294-40025 GCA_032191745.1 Picea mariana | reverse complement strand
AAGCATCCCCTAACCTCCTCCACCAATCAATATAAATAATCCACCCCATGGGAAAGAGGAGGAATCATTTACAGGTACATGTTGTAGAAATTTCATAGGATCTCTTCTACAGTGATCAACCATCATATCAAGTCAATTTTTCTTATGTGAGGGATAGGGAGGATCTAGAGAAAGGGCCAAAGGAGGAAATTATTTCATGACTCAAGGTATGCTTACAAGATTGATGTACTTTTCTCCATTGAATAATATAGATCAATATGGTTTTCCCCTTCCAATGCTTGTGTATTCAATGACTTATACGTCCTTGTGATAGTTATAATCTTTCCTTTAGTAGATTAGGCTATATCTAATGTAGATTTGCATTCCTTAAATCTTGAGGAGGTTTGATAAAGGCGTGTATTATCTCTTTATGTGCAGGCAGCAGGTTGGAGGAGTTGGAGATGGATCTTTGGAGTTGCAACGGTCTGGATCACGCAAGGAAAACCTTCAGAAATAAGGTATGCCTTTTCATCCCACCCTGATAGCATAATTAGGACAAATCTGGTAGATCTAGGGAGAAATTTGTTGTTTTTTATCCCATTGTATTTCTTGGATCAAGGGAGGTCTTGCTTATTCATGGGTGATATTTATCTGCTAACAGAATTGGTGACTCCACTGGGGTCGAAGGATCTTTGATTCTTCCTTAGTTTAGGATTACCCTTTTCTCTTTTACCTCTGAGAATTTTTATTTAGTCTATTTCCTTCCTCATCACTCACTAAGAGAGAATATCTTGCAGATATGTCAGACCTGGGCTAGATCTAGGCCTTTTTTCCAAAATTTTGTAGATGGTTGTGACTGACTAGTTCACACTAGAGAGACCGGTCACGAGATACATACCTGTTGGGTTGTGAATGCTTGCAGAAAGTTGCTAGACACATACCTACTGGGTTGTGACCTCTTGTATAGGTGATTATTTTTCAAATTGTTTTTATTTTGCTTGATCATATATGAACTTTGTCTAGTATTGAGAACCTATTAGGGATTTGATAGCCTAGATCCACTCTATGTTTGAGCCTCTTCTTTGTTGTTTGTGTTTGAAGTTAATTGGAGGTGTGTTGAGTGTTTCGGTTAGGTTTTCTTGTTTGACTGAGTTATATTCCTAGTGAATGGTGATCTGGGAAGCGTTCTCAATAGACCATTTTATAATTGGTAGTGTGTCCTTGTTTCTTTTGCATCCAATTTGTGTGTGTTCAAGGGTGTTCCATTACTAGATCATCTTTCAAGTTTTTGGTTTTTGATCCTGTGTAGACTTAGAGTGTGCATGGGGGCATCACTACCAATATCACACAACCGTTTACTTGTTGTTTCCTAGTTTGATATGCATATTCATTTTCTTAGATTAAAGAAAATTGCATTTCAAAAAAAGCACAAAAAACAAATTTGCTAGGGTAAATATTTTGAGTGCTTTGCAAAGAAATTGCATTGGTGTGTTTAGTGTTTTACGGATATTGTTTATTTCATTGGCTTGTCTTGCATGGTTGATGCATGATTGTGAGGATGTCTCTTTGATTGTAAAATTTGCAAATAAAAAATTATCTTCCCTTCCTTAGCTAGAGTTCATCGAAAGTGAAAGTTGCATCTTTTGCATGCATATTTTCTCTTCTTTGGATTGGAAAAGAGTCAAAAACATAATTGAAGTTGCATTCACTCCCTTGAGTAACCAACAACCATAAGAAAAATAATGTTCAACCAACATAGACTAGGATTTTATGGCCTTGGTATAGGATTGGAGAGTAAACTCTGCAAGGCCACCAAAATCGAACCTTGAAGTCACTAGTAAGTGTGTAAACACATTATCACAATGTGTGTGTGGGGAAGCTCCTCTAACACGGGACTCAATCACGAGGTGGAATTGGGGAAAGTAGGGTGATATACCATCTCTGCTTGTCTTAGTGTTTGCTAGATTTCTACAAATATTACATGTACATGGGTTTCAAAAGTTCCACACCTCCCTGAGAGATAATGCTTCTTGAGGCTTCATGTTTAGTTTCCTTGCCCATACGTCTGGTCTAACCTTTGACTATTCACCCACTCATTGATTGTGAGGTGGTTACCATAGTGTCCTTCCCTAGGTATCTGCAAAGGTGACTATAGGTGGGAAGTGTCTATGGTTCCTAGGGAAGAAGTTGAATCCATGTTCCAGTTCCCCCAAAGAGTGCTCGCCTTAATAAATAATACTTGTACCAGTAAGGGTTTTTACGTGTGGGTTATCATAACTATTCCTCACACCTTCGCTATCCAATCTTGTGGGGACTTGAAATCCCCCAGAGGGTTGGTTTTTAGAAGGCCCCTTTATTCATTGGTTTGCATGTTGTTAGCCTAGATTTGTTAAGGGTGTTCTCTTTGTTTCTGAGTCTACACTAGCCATAGGTTAATTGTTGTTTGGGTTATAACACATTTTATTCATTGTGCATCACATTAGGCCGAAATATGTATTTTTAATTTTTATTATTCAATGATCATTAGGTTTACAACCGCATGTATAAATACACACAAATGAATATAGTCATGTCCATATAGTCACATCTTTAGAAAATGGACGTGACTTTACATTAATGGTATAATTAATACATTAACTGTATAATTAATAGTTAATGGACTTTGTAATATATAATAAGGAATATTACAACAGTTGTGCACACTCTCCAACGTTTAAGGCATTACATACTCTTGCAGAAGACCATTGTTATTTCTGATGCCAATCTGATGTAGCAAATTTTGACACATAAAATCATTGGGGGGGAATACTTGAAGTGGATAGTCATATTCCAAGAGTTTGACCTAGTATTCATTTTTTCCAAGTCTAAGAAATCATTGGCTTTCACTTAGTTAATGTCTTACGTTCCCCAATTCGATGGAGAAAATGTGGTTAATGACTCATTCCCTAATGAGTTCTTATTTTTCATTGACTCTTATAATCCATGGTATGGGGATGTCATATTATATCTCCAAACCCAACATTTTCACCCTAAATTATCTCATGATGAGCACCAATGCATACACCATCAAGCTAGACAATACCTTATTATCGATGGCACTCTTTATTTTCAAGGGGTTGATTGGATTCTACGTCAATGCCTTGTCCATGAGGAGGCTAAGTGGGTTCTGAATGACTGCCATGCTGGAGCATGTGGTGGTCATCTCTCTAGGTTGGCCATTGCCCAAAATATTTTCCATACACGATAATTTTTACCCACAATTTTCAAAGATTATATACATGTCATCCAAAAGTGTCACCCTTGTCAACTCTATGCTTAGAAAATGCATGTTCATCCTTCTCCATTACATCCCATGGTTTCCATCAGTCCCTTCACCAAATGGGGGATTGATTGCATGATTTGAAATCCCACCTTAGCTAATGGCCTTGGCTACATCATTGTAGTTTTTGACTACTTACCAAGTGGGTTGAGGCCTTGCCTACATTTTCTAATGATGGCACCACCGCAGCATTACTTGTATTCAATCATATTATTGCTAGGTTCATTATTCCTAAGACTATAGTGACAGACCATGAGTCCCATTTTCATAACAAGATGATGATCAAAATAGGTTGTGTTTTCATCATGGGAACTCAACACTCTATTATACTTGGGCCAATGGCCAAGTTGAAGCCATCGATCGTGTCCTAAAAACCATGATCCATAGGATGTTGGGGAAACATAAGAATAACTGGCATTTAATTTTATTTTTGGAATTATGGGCCTAATGAACCCCAGCCAAGATTTCCAATGGGTTTACACCATTTCAACTTGTTTATGGTTTGGAGACAGTCTTATCGATTTAATGGAAAATCCCATCCCTAAAGCTAGTTGTAGAAAGTTTGTCTAATAAATTCGCTGAGGAAGAACATCCCTTGTATTTGGCTCGTCTTGATGAACAACATCATAATTTTTTATTGGCAAATGAGACTCATAAGAATCATGTAAAATCCCAATATGAAAAACTGGTTCGACCTTGCGTCTTTTTGGATTGTGACTTGGTTTTGGTCTATGACCAAGACCAAGGAATAATTAATGTGCCCTTTTGCAACTAGATGTGGCACTGTAAATTCTTCCACTCAGGTTATTGTAAATAGGATCGTCCGCAAAGGAATATCCACCACATCTCAGATGGGGAGTTTGTTGCTCATCCTTTTGGCTCCTAAGAGGAAATGTTCTTTGATATAGTAAATTATTGACTAGTCTGACCCACTTGGGCCTCCTGACAGTCTCAATGGAAGCCCATGTCATGATAATCTAGTGATGAATTAGATATTCTCTACTTCGATCCTCAATCGATTCCCCTCCACATTGAAGCATTGTTGGTCTAGTTGACAATAATTGACTAGAATCTCCAACAAGTGGGGTTGCGACTACATGTTCAAGTATTGAAAGAATAAGTAGCCTGTAATCTAGTAGTGACACCAATGTATGTTGGTTTCCCATTGCAGATAAGTCATCATCCTCATGATCATGTTCCTTCCACCCAATAATTTTGATTAGATGCCCTGGAGAATGCACACACATAACCCCAACAGTGAAATCGAAAAATTCTTGGAAAAAATTAGTAGATCTGAAATTTGTATGGGTGGTTGCACCTGAGTTGTTCGCAACGGAGACTAGTCATGGTTCATCCCACTGCCATCCCATGACTAGTCACCGTTGATCCCAAAGACAACCCACAATTGCACAGTCTTCCTAGATGCAAGATTTACCAAAAAAAAATTAGCCATTGAAATGCAATTAAAAACCAAAGAAATTATAGGCAAGGGAGTCAAGAATTACCTAGAGTTGACGGTTCAGAATTCTACTTGTTGAATATCCCACAATATGCTCTAGAAGATCTAGTTGGAAGGAGGATTTTTTTCCAAACCTCTCTAGTTTCACCAAAGGTAAATGTGAAAATGAAATTTTTTTACCACAAAGAGGTTTTTATTACCCCTTTGGGTCAATAAAATCCATTTTCACACTACACACCAAGTAAGTTGCTTCTAATTCTTTTCATTTTTGGAGCATTTTTTGTCATTTTTATGAGTTTTGTTCCATGGAATTTTGACATTGGGATCTAGTTTTGAATTGATAACAAGACTATGGTCACATTTTTCCAAAATTTTGGCAACATCCACTAAAATTGAGGTACATGTCTCAAACCGACATATAGGGATAAGCTTTTTACACTCAGTATAAAAAATAAAAAAAAACAGTGAGTGTTTTTTTTTAACATTGATATGTATTCTATAAAGTGGCAGCATTGGTCGTGTCTCCCTTTAACATTGTGTTAACACATAAAATATACAGGAGTCAAGGTCTAGAAAGCTGATCAGAGTACAGTTACAAAATTATTTCATTCATAATGGTGGTTTTCATCATTATCAGAAGAGGGAAAGTTTTGATCATATATGTCTCTCAGTTTAAAGCCTTCATTGATCTAGAATTGGATCTAGGAGCCAGATGGGGCTCAAAAAGGACTAAAAATAAAAATAAAATGCTCGAAATCTCTTGAAAATGGACGTGTGCGTAGGCCTCGATTTTACAAACCCAATGCAACTTGAATGGGCTCAAACGGACGTCGAATGCTCAAGATATTGTGGTCTATTCATTTGGCCAAACATGAAAAAAAATGATGATTGTACAGGTCGTACGGTCGTACAACTGACGTGGCATGGTACGTGGATGCTAAAGTGGACAGGTACAGGTGGACCAATCATGGAGTGACATGTATCACCATTGCAAGGGTGGCACGTGGCATGTCCATATGGCTGACGTGGTAGGTCCATACAGTCTGTATGACACGTGGCGCTGACAAGGTAGATATGTGGCAGAAAAGTGGAAGAATCGACGATCGACACATGGCATATTGTTGACAAGTGGTAATGTTCCATGTGTCCCAATCATGGGATACCACATGGCACCCAATTATTGGTTCATTTGTTTGGTTGCAAATATTGTTTGGGTCTATGGGATTCGAACCTGTGACCTATGGTCTGGTGGCAAGCATTTTGGCAGGGTCAGGCTAGCCAGCCCGCATGTGATAGTCCTTATTAAAAATTGGCACAAACATTATATAAAAGTTTGTATGTGTGTATGTCTGGCGGAAAAAATGGATTTTTTATATTCATTTTCTTATATTAAAGAAAATTTCATTTCAAAAAAAGTACAAAAAACAAATTTGCTAGGGTAAATATTTTGAGTGCTTTGCAAAGAAATCGCATTGGTGTGTTTAGTGTTTTAAGGATATTGTTTATTTCATTGGCTTGTCTTGCATGGTTGATGCATGATTGTGAGGATGTCTCTTTGATTGTAAAATTTGCAAAGAAAAAATTATCTTCCCTTCCTTAGCTAGAGTTCATCGAAAGTGAAAGTTGCATCTTTTGCATATATATTTTCTCTTCTTTGGATTGGAAAAGAGTCAAAAACATCATTGAAGTTGCATTCACTCCCTTGAGTAACCAACAACCATAAGAAAAATAGCATTCAACCAACATAGACTAGTATTTTATGGCCTTGGTGTAGGATTGGAAAGTAAACTCTGCAAGGCCACCAAAATCAAACCTTGAAGTCACTAGTAAGTGTGCAAACACATTATCACAATGTATGTGTGCGGAATCTCCTCTAACACAGGACTCAATCACAAGGTGGAATTGGTGAAAGTAGGGTGATATACCCTCTCTTCTTGTCTTAGTGTTTGCTAGATTTCTTCAAATAGTACATGTACGTTAGTTTCAAATTTTCCACACCTCCCTGAGAGATAATGCTTCTTGAGGCTTCGGGTTTAGTTTCCTTGCCCATACGTGTGGTATAACCTTCAACTATTCACCCACTCATTTATTGTGAGGTGGTTACCATAGTGTCCTTTCCTAGGTATATACAAAGGTGACTGTAGGTGGGAAGTGTCTATGGTTCCTAGGGAAGAAGTTGAATCCATGTTCCAGTTCCCCCAAAGAGTGCTCACCTTAATAAAGGGTACTTGCACCAGTAAGGGTAGTTACATGTGGGTTATCATAACTATTCCTTGCACCTTCACTATCCAATCTTGTGGGGAATTGACATCCCCCAGAAGGTTGGTTTTTAGAAGGCCCATTTATTGATTGGTTTGCATGTTGTTAGCCTATATTTGTTAAGGGTTTTCTCTTTGTTTCTGAGTCTATGTCAGCCATAGGTTAATTGTTGTTTTGGTTATAACACATTTTATTCATTGTGCATTACATTAGGCCGAAATATGTATTTTTAATTTTTATTATTCGATGATCATTAGGTTTACAACTGCATGTATAAATACACACAAATGAATATAGTCATGTCCATATAGTCACATCTTTAGTGTCCGTGTTTCATGGAAACCTGCACAAGAGATCTAGATAAAGCATACACAAACAAAGCTTATCAAGAAAAGGAAGAGAGATACACAATGAAGAATGAGAATCAATGTATATTATAATATAATCAATGAGTGAGTGATCTTCACTCATATAGGAAATGGCATACTATAATTAGTAATGCATGCATAATAGTGATGGTCTAAGATTAGAAAGTCTAAAATAGAACTAGTAAGTTAACTCCCACTGAACTAGTGTGCTGAAAATAGAAATTTNCCCCCCCTGAACATCCCTATGGAGTAAAAAATGAGTCACGGCTACTAGGCCATTTTAGGTACTCATGTACAATGCAACTAATGAACAATGAATAAAAACGAGGAAAGAGGGAAAACCATGTGGGAACAAACCCCCCCCTCAAAAGATAATGTATCAAAAGAAGAAAATGGAAGTTGCTAGGCAACTATGTTCTTCACTACAAGATGATCCCGCAAAGTTTGATTATGCTTAGTGAATGTCTTGGTGAATATGTCAGCAGTCTGTTTAGAGGAAGGACAAAACTGCAAATCAATGATCATGTCATGTACTAAATCTCTGATGAAATTCATGTGGAGATCAATGTGTTTGGTTCGTTTTTGCTATNCACTGTCCGACTATCATATGGTGTGACAATCAGAGTACACTGAGATTTTGCAGAGATCCAGTATAGCAAAAATCTCAGTGTACTCTGATTGTCACACCATATGATAGTCGGACAGTGAAACTGGATACCAAGCTTGGTAAGGATGTGTTGAAGCCAAAGTGTTTGAATGACACAGTTGACTACTCTTTTGTACTCGGCCTCTGCGGAAGATAAATAAATGGTTGATTGCTTCTTACTTGACCAACAAATTGGACTTGACCCCAAACTGAGAGTGTACCCAGACGTGGACTTGCGATCTGTGCTATCACCAACCCAATCTGAATCTATGAAGCCTATGAGATCTAATGCACAACCAGCTGCATAGTGAATCCCATAACTCATGGTGCCCTGAACATATATGAGGATGCGCTTGGCAGCCTTCCAGTGCATATCATGGGGTTCTTGCATGTATCTAGAAATTGCTCCTACTGTGTATGAGATATCTAGACGGGTGTGGGTGAGATACAAGAGAATCCCCACCAAATGTCGATACAAAGTGTTGTCCACTAATGGTGTATCCCTGCCATCCTCAAGTCTGATCCCAGATAAGAAGGGTGTCGGTGAAGAATTACAATATGTCATGTGGAATCTATCCAGAAGATCCCTTACATACTTATCCTGAGAAATTTTGATACCGAAAGCATCCTGACTGATCTCAAGACCAAGAAAGAAGTGTAGTGGACCCATGTCTGTCATAGAGAACCTGTCATGCAAAATATATTTGACCAAAAAAATGGTTGAAGCAGAGCTACTCGTGATCAAAAGATCATCAACATAGAGTACTAATATCATCACAAAGTCAGTAGTCCTCAACATGTAAACATTGGAATCGGATTTACATCTAACAAAATCATGTGAAAGCAAGTAAGAATCCATCTTTGAATACCATGCTCTAGGTGCCTTCTTGAGGCCATAGAGAGACTTATTCAGTCTGCATACTAAAGATGAGTTCTGAATGAACCCCTGTGGCCGCTCCATGTAGATCTCCTCTGAAAGGTCACCATGAAGAAAATCATTATTCACATCCATCTGGTGAACTTCCCATCCTTTGGCTACTGCAATGGCTAGAGCCAAGTGAATGGAGTCCATCTTTGTTACAAGATAAAAGGTCGCATCATAATATATCCCATGAATTTGTTAAAATCATTTTGTAACTAATCTGGCCTTGTACCTTCTCACTTGACCATCTGCTGCTCTCTTAGTCCTGTAGACCCATTTTCATCTAACAATTTTCCTCTTTGGTGGAAGGGGAAACAGATCCCAAGTCTAATTCTCTAGGAGAGAGTCATGCTCCTCCTACATGGTTGCTTCCCATAGTGGATCTCCAATAGCCTCATTGTAGGTATGTGGATCAAAATATTGAACCATATAACAATGCATGGGAATCATTGGTTCAGAAGCTAAAAGTACATGAGAATGATCCACATGTTGAGATCGAGTCCTCCTTGAATCCAATGGATCCTCTACAAGGTTTCCTGTTGCCTGAAGTGTGGACTATGCCCACTTGGGAATTTGTTGAAGCTCCAAAGATGTCTCCTCATTTGGTTGTACTACCTTCTCATCTGCATGTATAGAATCCTCTAAATTTGTGTCTGAATATGTAGCATCCGAGTGTGTGGAATCATCATCTCTGATGTCTGGAACTGATGGAAGCATAAGAGTCTATGCATGTTTCACTGGAGGTGCATGGAAAGGACTCTCCTCAAACTGAATAGTGCGCTCAAAGATGAATTGGTCTGTAGAGGGATCAATCAATATGTACCCCTTCACATCATCTAGATATCCCACAAAGATGCAAGGTGTGCTCTGTGGATCTAAGGCTTTCCTCTTTTCAGAAGGAATATGGGCCCATGGTCTAGATCCAAAGATGTGGAAGTGTGTGAAATCTGGTTTTCCACATGTCCAAGCCTCAAAAGGTGTCCTATCCTCAACATATTTGTGAGGTGATCTATTATATATGTAAGTAGCACAGTTAAGTGTCTCAACCCAAAGCTTGGAAGGAAGTGATCTTGCATGCAACATGCAACTAGTCATCTCCTTAAGAGACTTGTTCTTCCTTTCAGCAACTCCATTCTATTGTGGAGTGTATGGAACTGTGTGTTGCAACTGGATACCATATTCACGACAAATATTATGAACATCTTTGTTGATATACTAGCCCCTATTGTCTGTATAGAGGATCTTTATTTTCTTCCCAGTTTGTGTCTCTACTAGAGTTTTGAAGTCTTTGAGATGCTCAAAAACTTCAGACTTTTGTCTGAGAAAATAAACCCAAGTATAGCGTGAGTAATTAGCAATAAATGTAAGAACATACCTTTCTTTGCTGATGGACGGATGTGGAAATGGACCCATGAGATCACTGTGAACAAGATCCAAGGAGGAGGAGGCTCTCCTTGCCTTCCCCTTTTCAAATTTCTCTTCAGGATGCTTGTCAAGAATGCATCCTTCACAAACCCCTTCAGAAAATTTAATGTCTGGCAAGCCTTTGACCATTCCTTGCTTGGAAATTCGATGCATGTACCTAAAGTTTAAATGACCAAATATCTCATGCCGTACTCTACTACTATCATTAGCATGTGTAAGTATAAAAGAGAAGTCATAGTCAATAAACGTAGTGAAAATATACAACCGTGATTTGTGATCTACCTCACCAACTAAAATAATGGAATTTTCATGCATGTCAAGTATAGTAACTGGATCTGATGTAAATTCAACCCT